>PVJA010004815.1:32040-73496 GCA_004027025.1 Myocastor coypus | reverse complement strand
ATAACTCAGTGGTGTCCCAATTTTTTAGTTCAAGGAGGTTACGGGGCCATAGAGGAAAGAGATCAATGATGTATAGTGTGCCTAAGGAGAATCACTTAGAGAGAAAACATTCTCTCAGGCTTTCACAGACAGCAAATCGATCAAGAAATGGCTGTGATGCCTCCAGATGGCTGACACTGACAAAAGTTCAACAAAATGCTGTACATAGTATTAAGGTCAATCCTGAGGAGATTTGACTGACCTTGTCAGATACAAAAGTTACATGTTTTGTTATATAGGTCTTCTTTTGGCCTTAACCATCCAGCAGAAAAGCTTAACTACGACACATAAAAAGTAAAGCCAGATTAGTATGCTGAGCTGTAAAAGGCTCAAGTTAACAGTCTCCAACATTGCCAGTTCTGCCAATAACCCAGCTCACCAAAGACAAATGCCAAGGACAATGAGGTGGGACAATTTGAAAGCCACCGACTTTGCCTCTATGAAGTGGTAATAAGAAAGGAAATCAGTGAGGCTTCATTAAAAAGTCAAATCAGAAATAATTTCTCAGATAACTACAGAAATGGTCACTCAATGGAAAAACATGCTTGGTGACTCTAGAGCAGACATTGATTAAAGGAACTGAGCATCTTAGGAAAATAGTGGAAATCGCAAATGGCCAACATAGGAAAGAAATGAAATCTATAAAACTAATTCAAGCTGAAAGTCAGGAGAGTAAAAACTCCAGTGGAAGTTTTCACAGGAGAATAAACCAATGTGGGGACAGCATCTCAGACATAGAAGGCATGTTAATAGTTAGTGATTATGAAAAGAAAAATTTCTTTAAAATAGCAAGAGATCATGAGAAGTCAATCCAGCTGCTGCTAGATGATGCAAAGAGAGTAACATAAGATTGATTGGAGCCCATGAAAAAAACAGAAGATAGCCCAAGTGGAAAAAAAAAAAAAAAAAAAAAAACTGTTCACAAACCCCATGGCAAAAAAACTTCCCTGGCATAGAAAAAGAATTTGACATACAAGAAAGGAGGCATGTAGACCTCAAATTAGCCATGGTAAAAAAAAAAAAAAATCTACAGCAAGGCATATAACAGCCAAGTCTAGAAATTCAACACAAGAACAGAATTTCAAAACAGAAAACTATTAGAGAAAAGAAACAAATCACTTGTTAAGGAAAGCTCATCAGAGTTGCAGCTGACTTCTCAACACAAATCCTCAAGTTAAAGACAGCTTCGAGTGAAGTATTTCAAGCCCTAAAAGAAAACAGCCTTCAGCCCAGATTGATACACTCCATGAAACTATCTTTCAAAATTGATGGACAGTTATCTTTCAAAACAATATATGTCCATGACAAAGAATTCCCAAGGAAACTCATGAACACCAAACCAGCAATCCAAAATATTTTGAATGATATTCTAGAAAGAAAGAACAAGCCTACAACTTAATAAACACCAATAGATTAAATCTACTAGGGAAGGCAAGCAATTAAATGGGGAGGGGTGGAACCAACAATAGGAAAATAACATTACAAACATAAATCAATACGTATCAGTTATAACTGTCAATATTAATGGTCTCTACCACTCCCCCACTAAAAAAACAGACTACATCATGAAGCAAGATTCAGCATTATGATGCATATAAGAGACATTTATTATAAAATGAAATTCACAGACTTAAAGTCAACAGATGGAAAATAATACACCAAGTGACAGGAACCCAGAAATAAATGGGGGTAGCAATTCTACTTCCACACAAAATGAATTTCAAGCCAAGAATGGTTAAGAGAAATGAAAAAGGTCACCATATCCTTGTAAAGAGAATAATCCAAAAAGAAGAGGGAACAATCATAAATATTTATGCTGCAAATACTAGTGTACCCACTACATAAAGAATATTAGTAGAGAGAAAAATATCAAGTAAACACTACCACAGTTGTATTTGGGGACCTTAAAACCTCATTGTCACAAATAGACAGACCAATGCCATGCACTGAGATGATGACTGAAACTGGGTATGGTGGCATGTACCTGTAACCCCAGTGCTTAAGAGGCTGAAAATAGGAGGATCACTGAGTTCAATCTGTGTAATGAGATCCTGTGGACCCTGTACTAAAGTACATTTTAAGAACCAAATAGATCAATTATACAAAAATCAACAATGAAACACTTGACCTCAAACCATCTTTAGAACAAATGGACTCAATAGATGGTTACAGAGTGTTCCACCTCACAACAGCAAAGAACACATCCTTTGCAGGTGCACATGGGATGACCACCTACTAGCTCATATAATATGCTTAAGTAAAAGCAAAGGAACTGAAATTACACCATTCATATTACCAGACCATAGTGCAGTGAAATTTGAAATGAATGGCAAAAGAAACCACAGAACATCTTAGACACGTGGAAATTAAATAACACTTTCCTCAACAACCAATGGGACACAGATTGTTTTGGTTTTGGTAGAGATGTGCCTGTAGAGTGCCATGCAGTCATGTGGCAGACTTCTAGAATTTGTGATTGATTCATGATCCGATGTTGAGATTATGGGTGTGAGTGTTACAGGGATTATAGCTGTGAATGATACACCTGCCCTGTAACGGATAGTCTCAATGCAATATAAGGGAGGGAAAGGGGCGTGCTCTCTGCCACTACCACTCCTCTTCTGTTTTTGCTGTGTTTTGCTGTGTTCTACCTCCATGACGTGCTGCTCTCTGCCATGTGTAACTCTGTCTTGAAGCCAGCTGATTATGCACTGAAAACTTCACAAATTGTGAGCTAAATAAATCTTCCTTTCTTTAATTTTGGGTGTCAGGTATTTTATACCAGGAATGAAAGAAAAATAGCCAAGACACAGATGAAGTTAAAGAAGAAATTAGTTTCTGCAACTAAATAAAAATGAAAATACAGCATACTGGGATTTATTAGACACAATGAAAGCAGTCATACAAGGGAAATGTATAGCAGTGTGCACACATACAAGGAAAACAAAACAAGCTCAAGCAAACAACTGGGTGTTAAATCTCAAGCATCTAGAAAAAGAAGAGCAGGCCAATCCTAAAGCTTGTAGAGGGAGAAAAATTACAAAGATCAGAGCAGAAATTAATACAGTAGTGTTATGGTTTGTATCTAGCTGTCACCAAAAGCCTCACGTGAATCATGAGTATGAGGCTTGAGGGGTGGGGCCAGAGGATGAGGGTGGGGCTTGAGGGGCGGGGCAAGAGTGGCATGAACAGTTAAACTGACAGTATATGCACCTCCTACCACCCAGGCCTGATGTCTTCTCTTGGAGTTATGGAGCGGATCATCCTGGACACCATGGTGCAGCACCTCAAGGTCTTGCTATGTAGTTCAGGCTGCTTTAAACTATGAAACCTCCAGTAGCTGCAAGCTAAATAAACCATTATTTCCCTAAGCTTGTGTGTCAGGTTTTTGTCCCAGCAACACAAGAAGAGTAACTAACACAGTGCAGACTAAGAAGACAATATGAAGAATTAACAAATCAAAGAGTTGGTTCTTTGAAAGATTAAATAAAACTGACAAACCCTTAGGAAGTACTTAAGAATGAAAATAATAGAATCACAACAGACTGTAGAAAACAAGATCATCTATACCTACACTGATAGCTTGTACTCTAATAAGATGGAAAATGTGGAGGAAATAGATTCCTAGATACATATAAATTACCAAAGCTCAATCATGAATATATAAAAATCCTAAATAAGACAATATCAATCAATGAAATCAATGGTGTAATTAAAAAGCTACATACAAACAAACAAACAAAAAAGAAAGCTCAGTCTCTGACAGATTCATTGTTGAGTTCTATAAGAAGTTTAGAGAATACCTAGGATCTCTACTTGTCAAATTATTTAATGAAACTGAGAGGGAATCTCAGGTGTCACTCCAAAATTCATTCCTGCAAGCAAGCATTACCATGATACCATACTAATAAAGGACATACTAATAAAAAGAACTCCACATCAATCTTCCTAACATACGTAGGTACAAAAAGCTTCTGTAAGACACTGAAAACAGAGTGTAGCAAATCATCAAGAAGATTACATACCATGACCAAGTGGGATTCATTACAGGGCTGAGGGATATTTCAACATACATAGATCAATAAATGTAATACATCATATTAACAGAATCAAGAACAAAACCCACATAATCATCTCAATAGATGCAGAAAAAGCTTTTGACAAAATCTCACACTCATTCATGATAAAACCCTATAGAAAATTGAAATAGATGATCATTTTTCTCCATTTGATAAAAGCCATCTACGACAAATCAGTGGCCAACATCATACTAAATGAAAAAAACTGAAAGCCCTCACTCAAATCAGGAACAAGACAAAGATGTCCAGTGTTACCTCTCTTATTTAATATATTCTGGAAACATTAGCCAGAGTAATTAGACAAGAGAAAGAAATAAAGACATAAGAACAGAAAAAGAAGAATTTAAATTATCATTATTTGTGAATGACATGTTACTCTACACAGAAGACCCCAAAAACTGCACCAAAAGACTTCTAGATTTAATAAGCAAACTTAGTACTAGAGCTGGATACAAAATTCACACTCAAAAATCAATAGCCTTTCTATACATGAATGAGAGACTCACTGGGAGAGAAATTAGGAAGCAACACCAGCAATAGCATCCCCCTCAATATGAAATATCTAGGAATCAATATAATGAAGGAAGTAAAAGACCTCTACATTGAAACTGATGTACTTTTGAAAGTGGAGATTGAACAGGATACCAAAAAAACGAAATGATGCCTCCTACCTTTGGTTTGGAAGGATCAATATGGTGAAAATGGCCCTACTTCCAAAATTGTTACACATATTGAATACAATTCTGATCAAAATTCCAACTGCATATCTCATATATTTAGAAAAAACAATTCTAAAATTCATTTGGAGCCAGAAAAGGCCTAGAATAACAAAAGCAGCTCTTGGCAACAAAAGCAAGGCAGGGGACATCACAATCTTAAAGCTGAAATTACGCTACAAAGCTACTATGATAAAAACAGCACAGTACTGGCAAAAACAAAAGCAAACAAAATAAGAACAAGAACAATGGCAAAAGTTGTCAAATACACTCACTGGAAGAAAGATAGCCTCTTTAATAAATGGTGCTGTAAAAACTGGCCATTCACATGTTGAAAATTAAAACTGAATAATACCTGTCCTTCACTATGCACTGAACTAAAACTGAAGTTAATCAAAGATGTAAATATTGTACTTGCCAGATAGATCAGTGGATTAAAGTGCCTGCTTAGGTAGATACAGGGACCAGATTTGACCTCTGGCTGTGCCATGCCAGCTCCACTCTGGGCCCATGCTGAGAAAGTGATTGAGACTGACAGTGGTAGCACATACCTGTAATACCAGTGCTTGGGAGGCTGAAAACAGGAGGATCACTACAAGTCCTATCTGTGTAATGAGACCCTGTACTAAATACATAAAACAGATGTAAATATTAAAACAGAAACATTAAATCTGCTGGAAGAGAGAGTAAATAAAACTCAAAGACATTGGGGTAGGTAAAGATTGTATGAATAAAACCCTCATTGCACAGAAACTGTCACAAAGAACCAACAAGTGGGATCTCATCTTACTAAAAATCTTTTACACATATCGAGAAACCACCAACAAAGAGAAGAAACAACCCACAACGTGGGGAAAAATTTTTTCCAGCTGTTCCTCAAGGACTTATGCTATCTAGAATATATAAAGAACTAAAAACAATCAGACGCTTAAACTGAAAGATCCTATCACAAATAGGCATCTGAGATAATTGCACAATTCTCAAATGAAGAAATGAAAAAATACAGAAATTCTCATATGAAAAAAATGTTCAACATCACTGATAATGCAAGAAATGCACATTAAAACAAGACTGAGATTCCATATCACACCAGAATGTATGGTTAGTATCAAGAAATCAATCAGTAGCAAATGCTGGAGGGGCCATGGGGAAGAAAAACTCTTCTCCACTATCCGCAGTAGTGTTGACTGGTACACCCAATGTGGAAATTTATCAATAAACTAAGATTAGAGGCTTCATTTGACCCAGTTATTTCCCTTCTTGGGGAAAAGATAATAATATTATCTTTCTGATAATATTAAAAGCATTATACCATAGTGGTATTTGCATACCCATGTTTACAGCAGCATAGTTTGTAATAGCTAAATATTGGAAACAGACCAAATGCTCATCAACTGGTGAATGAATAAAGAATATACAAGAGTGTTACTTGGCTGATATTCTTGAGACATTTCTAGGTAAATGGATGCATTTGGAGACCATACTCTTTAGTGAAATAAATTGAACACATGTGAATACTACATTGTTTCTCTGGTGTGAGAAATTAAAAATATAAATAAGGACCAAAATATACTGTGAAATATGGAGAAAATATTCAAATGCGAAGGGGAACAGAGAAGGGGGAGGGGAATAGAAAGAAGAGAAAAGTTTTAAAAAGTGAGAAAAGAAGACAGAAGTAGAAAAGAGGAGAAAGGAAAAGTACAAAGATGAGAAAATAAGGAAAAAGTGGAAATGGGGAGGGATGGAAGGATTCAAGGGAGGAAAGAAGAAACAATTTATATCATAAATTCCCTTTGATGGATATGATCATTATGTATATCTACACTGTACCAATAAAACCTGATTGAAAAAGAAAACAAAAGGAATGTCTGACCATATTCTCCCACCCTTATTTTGCCATCCATATATCTTCATTGATAAAATCCCTCTTCAAATTGCCCCTGGGGCAGAAGAGTTACAGGGAATCAAACTCAGGATCTTGCACTTTTTTTTTTTTTTTTTTTTTGTCTTTTTGAGACAGGGTCTCGCTATGCAGTTGAGGCTGGCCTTGAGCTCACTTTTGTAGCCCAGGCTGGTCTCGAACTCATACCAATCCTCCTGCCTCAGCCTCCCGAGTGCTGGGATTACAGGCGTGAGCCACCATGCCCGGCAGGATCTTGCACTTTCAAGGCAAGCACTGCACCACTGAGCTAAATCCCCAGCCTTTGCATTTCATTTAAAATCTGAATTATCACATCTTTAAAAATCTTCCACTGATGCAGGTCATAGGGCCACAGAAGGGGTGATTCATTTTCTACCCGTTGTGAAATGTCATGCTTGATTCCCCTTAACACAAGACAGGCTAGCAAAAGAAATGCATCACAAGTGTACTCAATCAGTTTCATGTGTATTGTTCAGAATGAACACTAAAGACTCAGGGTAAGCTGCTCAGCTTTTGCTTAGGTCCTGCGAAATCTGCAGCCTGTACAAATATGATTTGTCCAAAAAGATGAGCTGAAAACATGTGACTGAGGACAGGAACTCAGCAAAGCTTATTCAGATTCTTGTTGGCCTCTTGTCGCATTTATGTCTTCCAGATCCAGGCAGGACCCTTTCCAGATTGGGGGTCTTCTTTACCTGCAATCAAATAAGATAGGCCAGAGAATTTCTTCTGAACTATTCATTAGACAGAAAGACAAAGGAAAGGTAAAGTAATATGTTTAGGCTTTGCAGATGGCTTTGGAAAGAGTCCTAATTATTTCACCACTTTGGTGAGGAGGAATTTTTTCTTTTTCTTCTTGCCTCTGGAAAGAGTAGGAGGTAAAAGGGCTAGGGGTATAGCTCAGTGGTAACTAGCATGTAACTCCCCTGAGTCCAATCCCCAGTACCTCCCACCTCCAATAAGAAAATAGGCAGTAAGGGACAAGGGGCACAGGGGAAGGTCAGGGGGATCAGGATATCATTTTTTGACTTCTTATAAGGTACATTAAACATAGGAGCTACTGCACTGGTGGGTTTTTTTCTCTTCTAGGAGGACAGTTCAATAAAGTTTTTCTTCATTAACAAAAATGATGAGGAAAAAATAACTTCGTTTGTCATTTTTGTACTATTATTTATAAATATCACATGGTCAGGGATGCTTTTTTTGGTCATTTTGAGACAGGGTCTCAGTACGCAGCTCAGGCTGGCCTTGAGCTCACCTTTGTGGCCCGGGCTGATCTCAAACTCGCACTGATCCTCCTGCCTCAGCCTCCCAAGTGCTGGGATTACAGGCATGCACCACCACGCCCAGCTAAGGATGCTTATTTTTTAATATTTAAATTATTTTTTATCAGTATATGTTTTCAGTATATAATAGATGTCCCACAAACTTCTAAATAATTTTATAACTGTACTTCCAAAAGTAATACAGGTCAGAGGCATTCAGATGCAAGGGATAGATCAATTAAATTATACCCAAGCAAGTGTGGTTTCCTCCTCAGTCCCAGCTTCTCCTGACTTCTAGAGGAAGGTGGAAAATTTGGATTTTCTAGAGCTTTACTTTGTTCCAGCTTCTCTTTCCAATAAACTGCCTTTGCAATGAACTCTATTGCCATATCTCAAAGAATTTGAAATTTCTTGTATCCAATTCTATATCTGCAGTGTCTAACCGCTACCCCTTCCTAAAGTCACCCCATATATTCAAAAATCCTAGCAGCTGGCCCTTTAAGATAGTGTGTTATAAATCAGATTTAAGCCAGGGATGGTAGTTTAAGCGCGTAATTCCAGCACTCCAGGACTACCACTTCAAGCCTAGCCTGGACAATTTAGCAAGACTGTCTTAACATAAAAATCAAAATAAAACAAGATTTCCAATTAAAAAATAAAAAGTGCTTGGTGGTAGCTCAGTTACTCAGTGTGAAGGCTCTGGGTTCAATTCCTAGGACAAGAAGATGGTGGATATGAGGGTGAAGAAGATGGGGAAGGAAAGAAGTCCTGGAGAGATTTCCCTGAAGCCCGGAAATCTTCAGATAACTAAGGGTATGGTGCCACCTAGTGCTAATGTAGCGCACATCAGCCAGAACTGTGAAAGGTTAAAAACAAAAAAATGCCGACCAAAATTGAAATTGTGAAAGACTGTTTATGTGCAAAGAACAAAGATCTTCACCACTGATGCTGCTATTCAAGGACATATGCGTCTAGCTATAAGATATGGCAGAAATATTTATCACTGATAATAAATAGTTAAGCTCTAAAGTTTAAGAACTTGGCGTTATGCATCACATGTTTCTCTCTCTCACTCTCTCTCTCTCTCTCTCTCTCTCTCTCTCTCTCTCTCTCTCTCTCTCTCACACACACACACACACACACACACATACACCTGAACCAGCAGTAAGTCTTTGGGCTTGCTCTTCAAAACCTATGGAGGATATGAGCACTTCTCACCCAGTCTCTCTAGCATGAGCTGCTACTCTCTGACTGGTATTATTCTAGGTCACCTGACAGCTGTTTGCACCCTTGCCCTTTTTAGTCTAGTCTCAACAAGAAAGTCCAAGTCTTTTTTAGAGGAAGTGAGACCATGCCTTTCTTTGAAAATCCCCTGGTAGCACCCATCGCCCTTTACCGTTGCCATCACCCCTACTCCATTCTCTGTCTTCAATTCCTACTACTTTCCCCAGCTGCATAGGAGGCTGAGATAGAAGGATCACAACAAATTCAAGGCCACTGTGGGAAGGAGACTTTTGTCTCAAATTTTAAGAAGAGGCTGGGAATGTAGCTCAGTAGTAAGAGTTTGCTTAGCACCATGAGCCTCTGGGATTTGCCATGATGACAACTTTGTCAATGTAGAAATAAACAAACTCGGTGTGTCCTGCATTTGTAGTCAACAATCAACAAAGAGTAATTCTGTGATAAAAATGTGTGTGTGTGTGTGTGTGTGTGTGTGTGTGTGTTTACGACATACCATCCAAACAATAAATTCTGCAGTGGATATCCCTTTATTCAATTTGTGCAGAAATTGGGATTAAACCAGAGAAATGACACAGCACTGAGGAACACTGGAAGGCATTTCATCTTTATTATGACAGCAGGCTGGGGGACTGAGGTCCAAATCACCAGCCTTGTCTTGGAGTAAAGTTACTTATATAGGTTTTTAGGAGGAAGTACAAAAGGCAGATAACAGGATATTCTACAGTTGGTTACACAATTTGTCACACGTTGCTAAACAGAATTTATCCTAGGTAAACTAAATGGGATTACTATCATATAATGAGGAGATCCATGTTATGGGAAGCAGGGAGAAAGAGTCATTGTCTAAGACTGAGCTGAACTGTCCTTGATGTGATCCATCTTTGAGAACCTGAAAGCAAGCAAAACACAGCAGGATGTGCTCCTGGATGAACTGCGCTTCTCTTGCAACTTGCATTAGAATGGTAAGGCTCATTAAGTTGTGTAATTTCCTAACTGTGGGAGCCAGCTGTGCTTCCCAGATCCATCCTTGGATAATGTTGGAAATGTAAGTTTTAAGCTTTTCATTATATTTAAGATTGCCTCTACAGATTCAATTGTAACACTGTTTACTCAGGGATAAGGCCAAAACCCATAGGTCTAGAGCTAAGTCTCAAGTCTGCCCTTCCCACTTCCTGAATTCTCAGTGATTATACTTGTGTTTTTAGATGTTTTCTGGTGTTTGATTTTAACTTTCTTCCCTTTCCTTTAGGCTTTATAACTTTCCTTCCTTATTTCTTTCCTGAATCATCTCCTCTTTCTTTTTCTTTTTTAAGTGTCTTGCTATATTACCCAAGCTGCCTTGAAATTCTTGGCCAGGATTTGTCTGCACCTCCACACCCTGCCTTCAAGTATTATTTTTGAGTGGTTTCCTAGTGATCTTTATGGGGATTACAAGTATCAATTTTATAACAACCTGGTGAGTTGCGTTCCTACCACTTATCCACATAAAATGACCTTGTCCCCCTGATTCAAGTGAGTGGTCCGGGAGAGGTAGATGATGAAATTTGGACTTGGAACCAAAAGAGAGGCTAACTTTTGGCACTATTAGGGATGGTGTTCCTCATCCAGTGAAGCAAATGGGAAAACTCCTGCACTGAGAGGCATGGTGTACCATGGGAGTTACAGAGAAGTGTGAAACACAGTCCTTATATTCAGCAAAGTCACAAGAGAGGTAAACTGTGCAAAGGAGAGCTCCTATTTTGTCTAAGTGGCAAGTCAGTTCCTAAAAGTCAGTGACAGATAAATCAAGATTCTCAAAAAGCTTATCATCCAACAAAGACAGCAGGAGAACCAACACATTACACAGCAATGCTAGATCTGAGCACAGAGCACTGCAGGCACCCAGAAGTCATCTATGCTAAACCCAGAGGGCAGCTTCGAGAGGAGAGGGGCCTACCTACTTCTTATAGCAGTGATAATAACTAACATCATTAGGAGGCTGCTGTCTTGTTAAATCCTCTCTATAACATAATGTGGTAAGTACAAATATAGTCCAATTTTGTAGAAAACTAAGCTTCAATAAAGTTCAGTGATTTTCTAAAAGTCCTACAGCTTGGAGTAGAGAGCTTGTGGAGTGCTTGAAAACCAAGCAGGAGCTCTTTGGCCTCCACTATTGCATTTGGTTTCATACCAGTCATGCACTCTGCTTCAAAAACGAGCTGTGCCAAAAAGGTACAGAATACTCGTTAACGCTCCTTTTTATGACAGTGTGACCATTACATTGCCCCATGCCCTTGTCCTGTGCCTCATTCAAGGATGACTTACCTCACCAGCACAAAGGAGGTAAGAGAGCTCCTGGTCCTGTCCTCCTTGGCGGTCTTCACATGCCTGCAAGCCTTACTTACATCGTTAGCTCAGGGAACCCTTCTAAAGGCTCCGTACCTTTCTCGGGGATGCTGTCCTCTCTTGGAACTCACCACTGGCCCCTTGCAGTGCTGTGCTCTCATTCCTAATAAACTCCTTTCTCTTTGTTCTCATTTTGGTAAATCCTTTTACCGCCTGTGTCTCTAGCTCTCTGTGTGCTGTCTCACATGGCAGAGAGGAGCAGCCATAATCAAATGTGGTAAATTGTAATAAGTTGTATTCATAACCACTGAGCTGTATCACCAACAGGCCAGAGTCCAGTGAAGAGAACTGAGTTTAGAGATACATCTAGGTAACAGCAGTGGTGGCTCAGGAGTAGATGGAATCACCCATGTAGAATGTTTGTGATATAAAAAGAAAAATATCAAGAATCCTGAGGAATGCTAATTTTGAATGAAAAGTTCAAGAAATAAAGAGTCAATAGCACATGCCTCTAACCTCAGCAAAAGGATCACCAGGTTGAGACAAGCCTGGCTATCTAGTAATGTCAAGATCAATCTAGACTACCTAGTAAGATCCTGTCAAAAAAAAAAAAGAAGAAGGAAAAACAAGAGGAACTAGGTTGTGTAGCACTGAGGGTTGTGTACTAATTGGCCTTTTCCTTTTATAAATTTTGGGTGGCAGCTTTCTCAGCTTGGTGGAGAGTAGTTCAAAACTGTTGTGAGGGCTGGAGAGATAGCTCGGTCGTTTAAGTGCCTGCCTGGCAAGCACAAGGACCCCAGACATGCTGTGCTGTTCATCAAAACCAGGCGTGGTGGTGTACACCTGTAATCCAAGCACTGGGGAGGCTGAAACAGGAAGATCACTATGAGTCCAAACAAACAAACAAAAAAACTGTTGTGAGCCAAATCACCGCAGTGTCTCACCCCTTCACTGCTGGTGGGCCTGAGTGGACTTGTACGCCACTCTAGCAAGTCACAGTATTTTGTTCCTTTAGTAAACATCTGCTGATTTCCTATCAAGTGACAAGGCTGTGGGGACACAGCAGGAAATAAAATCCTTGTCTTCACAGAGCCAACTTGTTGATAAGAGGCGACAAATAATAAAGAAATGAAGATGTATGTCAGCTATTGATAATTCCTAAGAAGAAAAACTAGAGCAAGGAGAATGGGAATGTGCAATAAGACACAATGATATTTTATACAGTGTAGTCAGGGAAAGCTTCTCTGATAAAGTGGCACAGAGTGAATGGGACATTCCTTGTGAATACAAATATCACCTACCAGGGGTTCCATACCACCTTGGTGACCATGGAGAGAGCCATGTGGGACAAGAGCCTATGCCCTGGATGCCATCATGGGCAACCAAATCCAGCCCTCTGATCCAGCATTGTGAAAGAAAGGACCAAAGTGGGAATCAGGAAGGGGTTGTATTCTAGAAACCAAAGCTCCAAATGCTTAAAGAAGTCAAAGAAGGGGTGTGTGTGTGTGTGTGTGTGTGTGTGTGTGTGTGTGTGTATGTATGTGTCTGTCTGTCTGTCTGTCTGTCTTTGCAGTACTGAGGATTAAACCTCAAGACTTCATGGTGAGCTATAGCTCCAGCTCTGTTTTATTTTGTTATTTTTTTAAAATTTTTGAGGCAGCGTCTCTTTTTTTTTTCAGCATCTTATTAAGTTGGTAAGTTGCTAAACTGTTGAGCTGGATTTAGACTTTAAATTCTCCTGCCTCCGCCTCCCAGAATGCTGGGATCACAGGCACATTCAGCAAAGGATAGTGTTTTAAGGCACCTAACAGTGACCTTGGCCAAGGCGATTTCTGAAGAGCCTTAGGAGGAAAGTCATCCCATCACAGGAGGGATGGGTAAAAATATTGATACACTGTGTCAACTTAAGAAGTCTACAAGTTTAACTAAGCAACTCAGCAGTTCTGTATTTTGAGGTGTAAAGGACATAGCCTTATGGCTCTGGGATGTTGTTCATTATGTCAACTTGAGAAGTTCAGAAGTTCATCTAAGTGACTCAGCAGGGATCCAGGATCCTCACTTTGTAAACATCCTGAGCCTGTGCAAGAGGAGGCATGGAGATGGTGTGAGTCTATACCTGCCCTAGGCCAGGGGGCCTGCCTACAATATAAGGGAGGAAAAGCGGCTTGCTCATCCCCCTTTTCCCACTCGTGTTGCTTTCTCCATCTTCTCTGCTTTGAACTATTATTGCCCTTCATTCACGCCACCCTGTCTTGAGGCCAGCTGTGGACTGAAATCTCTATAAACATTCCCTTCCTTCACTTTGGGTGCTAGGATTGTTTGTCTCAACAACAAAGGAAAGTAATTTTAAGACAATGAGTCAAGGGGCTTGCTGTGAGAATGGAAGGCAAGAAATAGCATGATGACTGGATTAAGAATATAAATCGGAGGACATGATCTTAAAGGGGGACCTCTACATTTGCTTGACACTGAGGAAGAATAAACAAATGACAAACAGGGGCAACACCTCAATAGAATAAGCGCTTGCCTGGCAAGCACAAGGGCCTGAGTTCAACCGTTGGTTCCAAGAAAAGGATGAACAAAGGAAAGGGATAAACTAAAGACACAAGGAAGACAGGGGTTGAGAAAAAGGCTATGAGTTGTATGGAAGTCGTACATGCACATACTGTTCTCAGCAAAGCCAAAGAACTTAGATGGCCTTGAAATCCATCCAATGTCCCTCTCCTCCCCTCTGAGCTCACACCAACACTCTCCTTGTTCCTCCCATCAGCCAACCAAATTGCTCTCTCTTGCTGCTTCAAGCTTCTGGCCAGGGATCACCACATTTGAGTCTCCAGGCCAGCAAGACAGCTTGGAGAACTAGCACCTGCTTAGACAAGCACAGGGGACCAGGATTTGATCCCTAGGACCACATGCCACACCAGTCCCACTCTTGGGCACTCTGAGCTGGCCATGGAGACCAGGTGTTGTGGCAGATACTTGTAATCCAAGTGCTGGAGAGGTTGAAAACAGGAGGATCATCATGAGTTGGAGCTGTCTAGTGAGATCCTGTATCAAATACATTAAAAAGAAATAGAGTAAGAGAGAGTGAGAGTGAGCACGCACGTGTGGGGGTGAGAGGGGGGGGACTCTTGGCCACTCTGCACAAAGCAACCCTGCCACACTGCTCCAAACCTCTAGCTCCACCTTATTTTTTTTCTGTCACTTTCATTGCCTACTGACCTACTCTACATGTCTCATCTGTCTCTCATTATGAGAATATAAGGGCCCCAGGTGCAGGGACTTGGCTTTGTTTATAGTCCTGAGAACACTGTAAGACGTGTAATAGGCATTCAGAAGTGTTTGTGAAATGAATAACCATGTGACAGCCATACCAGAGACAAAGATGTAAGTTTAGCAAAAGAGATCATTATTGTGACACTGGGTGGTCAGAGAAGGTTCAGGATATAGATAGCTATACTAGTACACAAATAAGTGCATTTTAAAAAAGTTAAGCCCGTTATCAATAGATGCTTGCAGTTTGTTGACTTTTTTTTGAGAAAATCAAGTTACAAGCTTTTATTACAAATTAAAAATGAAATTCTTAAAAATCTCAACTTGAAAGGGATGAATGAACTACAGTGTGTCTAAGGAGAGTCACCTAGAGAAAAATGTTCTCTCAGGCTTTCACAGAAAGCAAACTGGCCAAGCAATGGCCGTGACTTGTCCTGAAGGTTGACACTAACAAAGTACTGTATATGGTCCCTAAATTAATCCTGAGGGGATCTGACCTTGGAAGATACACACACAAAAAAAAGAATGTTTTGTTATACAGGTCTTGCTTTCACTTGCCCTTGATCACCCAGCAAAAAAAAAAAAAAAAACTTAATTACAACGCATAAAACCCCGAGCTAGATTGATGAGATGAGCTGTAGGAGGCTTGGATCAATAGACTTCAACATTGCAAGCTTCACTGGTGGCCCACTGAGATTGTAGAACATTGGACTGTGTATGCATCTGCTTCCTCTTAGTTCAAAGAGAAGAATTTTCTTTCCTTTCCTTTTCTTTTCTTTTTTTTTTTTTTTCTTAGCAACATCAATAGGAAGGTGGGTCATGTCCACATACTGTGCTCTGTAGAACTATTGTGAGGACAATATTCAAGGTGTCAACTGTTAAAAAAAAGACAGGGGAAAAGAAAAAAAAAAGTAATGTTTATTGTAAGTGTTAATGTTTGATTGTTTGATCAATCTTATATACCTATATCTATTAATCTAAACTGATTTGGTGATGAAACTATGTAATATAACCATTGTTAAATTTAAATTAAAAAAATAAACATAATATCAATAATAAAAAAAAAAAAATCTCAACTTGACCACATATGAAACAATTTAAAAACCTTGCATTGAGGCAAGCACAAGGGTCTGAGTTCAATTCCTGGTTCTGGAGGAGGAGAAAGGTTGTATTGAGAAAGATCAGGCTTTTTTAAACATTTGTCTTTACCGAAAAGAGATGCCATTAGGTAAAAATTAAAAATAAAAAAATAAAAATCCCATGCTGCATAGATAATGCAGATAGTTCTAGTTATCTGGTCAACCAGCAGAAATCAAGGACTTAAGGTCTTCAGTTCCACTCTTTTGTTCATTTCTTACTGCTGGAATTTCCTACTTGTTTCTTTCTTGCGGGATAACTACCCCGGATGACTGTAGAGCTGTTAGGAGGCATTTCCTCAGCCCCGCCCTGCTCGGCCTCGGGACCTCACAAGTTCTCAGCTGGTGGACTGGCTGCTTTTGTCTCTTTGCCGTCTTGTGGTTTAGGGTTTTCTGGACGTCTGCAACGGTAATTGAAGTTGCAACAGATAGTACCGTTGAGGCGGCTGCCGACCTTGAGTCTCTTCTCCTTGATTTTCCTTCTCTCCTTCTTCGTTGCTTTCCTCTCCAAGCTGTCTATGGCGAGGAGGGCCCCTATGGAATTGTGGGCTGTATCCTCGATACCTTTTTGTCGCACTTGTCTGCCTTGTCCTCCTGCACCCTTGTACAGCGCCCTCCATCACTTCTCCTTGCACAGGGCGGCTGGAGCGCCGTGGTCGACGCCCACAGGGTCTCTACATGTTGGAAACCTTCGCCTGCGGTAGGGCCCGTGCTGTTGGGCCTGGCCTTTGGGAGCTCTCTGCGATCCCTCATTCTTTTTTTTTTAAAGAATTTTATTTATTTATTTTTTTCTTGTTTCAGAATCTTTGTTTATTCACTCATTTTTATGGCTGGCTCAGCCCGCCCCGAGGGCAGGGCTGGCGCAGCATGTGGTGCCGAGGATCGAACCGCGGTCCTTGAAGCCACCCAAGCTTTCCCAAGCAGGCGCTTTAGACCACTGAGCCATCCTGCCAGGCCCCGCGATCCCTCATTCTTTTCCCCACTCTCACTCACTATTCTGGTAATTCTGCTGGTAATTGTGTGGAGGTCCCCTACGACGTGGATAGCGTCTATAATAGTTACAGTCGGCTGCCTATTTACTGCCTTGAACTGGAGCTCCACCAGGGCCGTAACATTTGCTGCCTCTGCATCCTCCTCTTCAACACCTAACTCCACAGTCTCTCCATCTCCTACACTGTGAAGGTCCTTCCTGGGGCTGTTCTTCTTTATGGCAGTCTGATGCACAAATACATCTTCTTTGGTGTCATTCCTGTTGATGAAGCCATATCCGTTTCTTACACTGAACCACTTAACTGTTCCAAAACCATCATGGTGACAACTATTTTGTTTCTGCTGCAGATGTGAAGCTTCCCCGGGTCGCTGCTGCCCGTGGTGCCGGGCTTGGTGTCGGCAGCACTGAGGGCAGGGACAGTGGGCAGCTGCTGGGTCTTGGCCTTGCAGTTCATGGTTGCGGTGACGGTGACTGGGGTGGGCTGCGGCAGCTGCAGCTCCTCCAAGGGCATGATGATAACTAGGCCAGTGGTGGTGGGGGCTGCTCTGGGCTCTTTGGGGTCCACTCCCCAGTCCTGCTATACGTGTCGAACTCAAATAAGTGCATTTGTGTCCAGGCATAAAAAATGACTTAGTTGATGAGAGCTGAGGTTGAGGATGTGGCAGGAATAAAATTTCTTCCTTCTCTTTCCTCTTCCTTCTTTCCCCCTTTCTCCTCTTTCTCCCTTTTGATCTTCCTTCCTCCTGCTCTCTTCCTCTTCTTCCCCTCTCTCCCTCTTCTTCTACTTCCTCCTCTTCTCTTTTTCCTTCTGCTTTGACTTATTCTCTTTCTTCTCCTCCTCTGCCACCTTATTCTTCAAACCCAGGGCTTTAAGCTAGGCACGCGTTCTGTAACTGAGTTATCTCCATCCCCAAAATTACTTTTAAGCTCACCTTTGTACTATTTAATTGTATTACTTCATGCATGTCTTGCTCGCTTCAAAAGAACTACAGAAAAGTGTATTTTCTTTGTTTCTACCTCACTGTTCCATTGCTGATGGCTTCCAGCTGTCATGGTTGCCAATTGGATCCCGGGTGGGGAGTTCATCCTTTGCAATGTGCTTACACAGAGATCTCTAAGGTAGTATAAACACAGAGATCTCTAAGGTAGTATAGGAGTTCAAAGATGAACATCTTTTTAATACTAATCAGAGTTAGCCAGGTCTTTTTATGGCCCATAAGATGATTAGCTTAGTTGGAATGTGCCATTTGGCCTTCACAGACATATTTTTTTTTTTCTGTATTTTTTAGGGAAGGATCTACACGATGTTCAGGGTCTCACTACTAGATTGGACTCATAGTGATCCGCCTGTTTACAGCTTCCCAAGAGCTGGGATTACAGGCTCATGCCATCTCAGTGTACCCCAGGTGCAGCATTGCAGGCCGGGGGATTAAACCCCAGCCCCTCTGCCTCTGCTTTAATTTACTGAGCTATCTGGCCAGTCCATAATAATTATTAAAAATGCTTAATTTCTACTTTGTGTAAATGGTCTCTTACTCAAATGGTGAGAATGGTTTTCTATCTAGACTTACCCCTCTTGTGATTGTTTTTAGATTTTCCTTGGTTGAGAGTCTGTAGAATAAAATAGTAATAACCAGGATTAAGACTGTTATTTATTATATATTTAGAAGGTATGTAGATTTGACAGAATTCATACAAGATACTACAGTTGACATGACTTAAACAATAGAACTCTATTTTCTCACAGTGCTGGGAACTATGAGATCCCAAGATCAAGATAGTAGGAGTGGTGGTCTCTGTCTTGTCAGGTTGTAAGAGGCATCTTCTCCCACTTTTGTTGAATAATCTTCCCTCTGGGCCTGCCTGGGTCCAAATCTCTCTTATTGTGACACCAGTCTTATTTGATTAGAATCCACCCAAAGACTTTGTCTTAACTTGTCTCTTTAAAGACTCTATCTGCAAATAGGGGATTCACTGTGTCATATAGAATTTCTATTTTTAGTTCTTTGAGGAATCTCCATATTGACCTCCAAAGTGATATATGTACTAGCATAATAATTTACATTCTTGGGGCTAGGGAGAAAGCTCAATAGAATAAGTTGTTGTCTTGTAAGCACAAGAGCTTGAGTTCAATCCTTGGTTCCACAAAATAAATAAATAAATAAATAAATAAAATAATTTACATTCTTACCAACAATGTAGGAGGGTTCTTTTCTTATTACAACCTCATTAATATATGTTATTGTTTGACTTTTTGATGGCAATTCTTTCTTACATTGTTTTAATTTACATTCTCCAATGGCCAGTGCAGTGATTTGTGCCTAAATGTTTCCCTAAAGCCTCATGACCTCATAGGTGGACCTTTTCAGAGTTGGCTGCATCTAGGATATGTGATACTTGGATGAAGGTTGTATGGTACTGGACCAGCCCACTAATTGACTTATAATAGTTCTGAGCATGAATAATGAGAAGGCAAACCTAGGGTGTGCGTGGCACACCCAAGATTTTTGTATTCTGACTGGGCTAAAAAGGAAAGAGAGGCTGCTCTAATGCAGCTGCTTCTGCTTGCTGCCTGCTGCTTGCTCTTCCATGGACAGTTTATCCTCTGCCCTGCTACCCTGACTAGGGACCAGCCAACTGACTGAAATCTTCGCAAACTGAAAATCAAAATAAACATTTCTTCCTTTAGCTTGTGGATGTTGGGTATTTTGTTTCAGCAACAAGGAAAGTAACTAAGATAGGGAGAGATGGTGAACATTTTTTCATGTTTTGTTGACCACTTTTCTTCTGAGAAGTATCTATTCATTTCACTTTCCTCTTTCTTAACTGCATCTTTTATTTTGGACGATCTAATTCTTTTTGTGTTCTTTATATAGTTTAGATGTTAGAGTTCTTTGTGGAATAACTGGAAATTTTTTTCTTATTCTATAGGTTTTCTCTTCACTTTATTAATTGATTCCTTTAATGTACAGAGATGTTTTAATTTGATATAATCCCATTGGCATCTTCTTAAAGGGTCTAAAAGACATCATATTATAGTCATACACACATGCCAATGTTTATGGCAGCGCAATTCATAATAGCTAAATCCTGGAAGCAGCTTGTATGCCTATCAATAAAGAAAATATGGTATCTATATATGATGGAACAATACTTGGATATAAAGAATGATAAATTTAAGACATTTGTAGGAAAATAAATACACCAGGAAAGTAGAGTGTTTCCAATTTATATTTTTTACGGTTAAATGGCACTCCGTTATATAAAAATACATTATCTTTTTTTAATCCAAGTTATTATTTGTGCCTAGTTGTTCCCCCAAAGCCTTGTGCAGTCATGGGGTAGTCTTCTAGAGTTCGTGATTAACTCATGATTCACTGAGATTATGGATGTGAGTGCTCCATAGTCCTATGACTAGAGGGCTGCACCCAGCCTGGGGAGATAGCCTGATTGCAACTTAAGAGAGACACACTTGCTCTTTGTAGCCATTGTTGCTGTTACTCCTCCTTTTTGCTCTCTGCACTTTGCTACTGCCATGAAAGCCTGTTCTCTGCCATGTGCCACTCTGCCTTGGAGTCAGCTGAGTATGGACTGAAACCTCTAGTAACTGTGAGCTAAATCAACATTTCCTTCCTTCATTTTTGGTGTCAGGTATTTATCCCAGCAATGGGAAAAGAGTAACTGAGATAATCTATTACTCAGTTGATGGACATTTGGGTTGTTTCCAAGACCTAGCTATCATAAATTATGCTTCTATAAACATGGATGTACATATATCACTGTGGTATAGTTTTATTTTTTATTTATTTTTTAAAATAAATTTTATTTATTTTTTTCTTGTTTCAGAACTTTTTGTTTGTTTGTTTATTTCCATGGCCGGCTCAGCCTGCCCTGAGGGCAGGGCTGGCACAGCATGTGGTGCTGGGGATCAAACCGCGGTCCCTGCAGTCGCCCAAGCCTTCCCAAACAGGTGCTTTAGACCACTGAGCCATCCTGCTGGGCCCCCAATGTGCTATAGTTTTTAATTCTTCTGGAAAGATACATAGAAGAGGAATAGCTAAGTCAAGTGGGACTTCTGATCCTAGCTTTTTGAGGACTTTACACATGATTTCCACAGTGGTTGTACCAGTTTACACTCTCACCAACATTAGATGGAGTTCCTTTTTCCCCATACCTGTTCCAACATTTGTTATTAGTTGATTTCTTCATAATAGCCATTCTTCCAGGATGATACACAATCTCAATGTTTTTTTCATTTGCATCTCCCAGTGATGCTAAATGTTTTTTCATATATTTATTTGCCATTTGTATTTCCTCATCTGAGAAGTGTGTATTTATGCCCATTTTTGGAATGAGTCTTTAAATTTTGGAAGTCTGATTTTTTATGCAAGTTCTTTTTTTGTGTGTGTGGAACAGGGGGGTATATATATATTCTTGATAGTAATCCTTTCTATGAAAAATAGCAGGCAGGCAGGCACAATAGCTCAGCGATCTAAACTACCCGCTTATGCAAGCTTAGTCAATGGCAGGGACCATGATTCAATTCCCAGCACCACATGCTTCACCAGCACTACCCCCAGGGCAGGCTGAGCTGGCCATAACATACATACATACAAACATACATACATACATATGTACATACATACATACATAAAGTTATATGTAAAAAAAGAAATAAACAAGTGTTTTGGGGCTGGGGAGATAGCTCAGTAGAATAAATGCTTATAATCTAGATGATTTGCTATATTCTCTTTGCCTATATTATTGAGCATTTTTGCACCTATATATGTTAGGAAGATTGGCCTGGAGTTCTCTTTCCTAATTGTGTCCTCTGGTTTTGGTATAAGGTTAATGCTTAGTTGCCAAAATGAATTTGGGAGTATTGCTTCCTTTTCTATTTTATTAAAGAGTTTGAGAAGTAGTGGTGTTAAGTCTTCTCTAAGTTTCTTATAGAATTCAACAGTGAATCCAGGGCCTGTGATTTTCTTTGTTAATAGCTTTTAATTATATCACTGATTCATTGATTGATGTTTGTTTATTCAGGATTTTTATATATTTTCGATTCAGCTTTGGTAATTATTATGTATCTAAGAATCTGTCAGTCTTGCCTCATTTTCCATCTTATTAGAATATAAGTTCTTAATTCTGCAAGGTATGTTGTGATTTCTCCTTTTTTTTTTTTTTTTCTAGTACCAGCTTCTCCCTTTTCATTCTTAATTGCATGGATTTGAGTGTATTTTTCCTTTTTTGATAAGGTTGGATAGGGGTTTATTGACTTTATTTAATCTTTCAAAGAACCAACTTAGGGGGTCAGTGAGATAGCTCAGTAGTCTAAAGCACTTGCTTAAGCAAGCACAGGCAACCACAAGCAACCGCAGGGACATCAATATCTGGCACTTCATGTCTCACTAGCCCCACCCCAGGGCAGGCTGAGATGGCCATAACCTGAATGAATAAATAAATAAAGCTAAAAAAAAAAAAGAAAGAACCTACTTGGGCTGGTGAGATAGCTCAGTGGACTAAGCTCCCACTTAGGCAAGCACAGGGACCAGGATTCAATACCCAGCACCACATGGCATACTAGCCCAACCCCCAGCTGTGCCAAACTGACCACTGAGTAAGGTC
The DNA here is from genome assembly GCA_004027025.1 of Myocastor coypus. NCBI lineage: Eukaryota > Metazoa > Chordata > Mammalia > Rodentia > Myocastoridae > Myocastor > Myocastor coypus. Next base: position 50,884 of record PVJA010004815.1, on the reverse strand, counting down.
CTGGTGGTGCACACCCATAATTCTAGTGCTGGAGAGGTTGAAAACAGGAGGATCACTGAATCCAAGCTGTGTAGTGAGACCCTGTACCAAATACATTTTTTAAAAAAAGAACCAACTCTTTGATCTATTAATTCTTTGTATTGATTTCTTAGTCTCCATTGCATTAATTTACTCTGATCTTTAGCATTTTCTCCTTTGTACAAGCTTTGGATTTGGCCTTTTCTTCTTTTTCTAGATGTTTGAGGTTTAGCATTCAGTTGTTTACTTGAGTTTGTTCTGTTTTCCCAATATGTGTATAAATTACTATACATTTCCATTATAAGATTGCTTTCATTGTGTCTCATAAGCTCCAGTATGTTTTATTGCTATTTTCATTTAATTGTAGAAACTAATTTCTTTAGCTTCATTTGTGACCCAAGGTTGTTAAGTAGGGTGTTAATTAATTTTCATTTGTTTCTAGTTAGTTTCTAGTTAGTTTCATGGAAAACACGGTTTTCCATGTGTTTGTGTCTACTTAAGCATGTTCTATGAGCTAGTGTGTTGTCTATTTTGGAGAACAGCCCACGTGTACCTGAGAAGTTTATGCACTCTAATATCATGGGGTGGAACATTCTGTAGACATTTACTAAGTCCATTTGCTCAAAAGTTTGGTTCAATTCCAATATTTAATTGTTAACTATCTTGTCTAGTTATTTTCTCTTTTTGTGTCAGTGGCATGTTGAAATCCCCCAATACCACTGCAGTAGTGCTTACTTGATTTTTCATATCCATTAGTATTTGTTTTATATAGCTGTGTGCACTGGAATTTGCTGCTTTTATATTTATTATTGTTATTCCTTCCTGCTGGCTTGAGCCCTTTACAAAGATGTAGTGACCTTCTTTGTTTCTCTTAATCAGACTTGGTTTGAAATTCATTTTGCAAATAGAAGAACTACCCTTGATTCTTTCTGAGTTCCTGTTTCTTGGAGAATTGCTGTCCATCCTTTAAATTTAAGTCTATGGATTTCTTCTTGAATTAAATGTGTTTCTTGTATGCAGCATAGTGTTGGATCTTTCTTTTTGATCCAGTCTGGCAGTCTATATCTTTTGATTTGTGAGTTGAGGCCATTAAGCTTTGTGACTATAACTTATCTATATTGACTTATCCTTATCCTGTTTTCCTGTTGTTGGCTCCTCCCCTCCCTTGTCTGTTTGTTTGCCCTGACTCATGGAGTACTTCTGTTGGAGATTCATGGAGTTGTAGTCATTGTTATCTCTTTCTAGAATGTCCTTCAAAACATTTTAGAGTGCTAGTTTTATGGTCATGAATTTTCTCTGATGCTGTTTGTCATGGAAATATCTCATTTCTTTACCAGTTCTGAAAGATAGTTTTGTAGGGTACATCAATCTAGGTTGAAAGTTTTTTCCTCTAGAGTTTGAAATACTTCAAGCTCTCCTTGCCTTGAGGGTATGTGCTAAGAAGTCAGCTGTGATTCTGATGGGCTTTCCCTTGTGTGTGATTTATTTCTTTTCCCTAACACCATTTACAATTCTATTTTTACTTTGAACTTCTTGAATATTGATTATGATATACCTGCTTGTAAATTTTACTTTTATTGTGGCTAACTGGAATTCTATGTGCCTCACCTATTCTTTATAAAACTCTTTTTCTCTACCAGAAAAATCTTCTGCCATGATTTCTGTTAACAGGGTTTGTATAAGTTCATATAAAAGCAGAAGACAGCACAAATCATATGATTTCTGACTTGATTTTTAGAGCCTTATTCAATTGCTTTATTATTACAATTAATCTTAAGTTATTTTTGTTTGTTTCATCTAACAGTTGCTGGATGATTTCTCATGGTCCCTTGCTACTATAAAAAAATCTTTTTTTCATGATTGCTAACTGCAAGCTTGTTTTCTATATATGAGATGCTGTCCTTGCATTAGCTTGTTCTTTTGGAGATACTTACAGAGGAGTCTTTGTTTTCCTGCACATCTGCTTAAATATGCCTCATGAATTCCATTTCTTTCCTGTGCTGAGCATTCACAGCTTCCATAATTTTCTGAAGTGCCTCTATTTTTTTTTCTATTTTTTTTAAAGTCTGTATCTGCTCTAGAGTCACTAAGCAGGGTTTTCATTATGGATACCATGTCAACATCTAAGAAATTATTTCTGACTTAATTTTTTTAGAGCCTTATTCAATTACTTTGTTGTTACTTTTCCAGAGAGACCAGGTGAGGGCTTTTGACTTAATCTACCTCTTTTCCCCCTGGGTTTGCCTTGGTGAACTAGATGTCTACGGTTACATCTTATTTAAATATTTTCTAGTTGCCTTTCTTTTTTTTTTTTTTTTACTTTTGTTTGTTTGTTTATTTATTTTTATGGCCGGCTCAGCCTGTCCTGAGGGCAGGGCTGGCACAGCATGTGGTGCCGGGGATCGAACCGCGGTCCCTGTAGCCGCCTGCAGGCGCTTTAGACCACTAAGCCATCCTGCCCAGCCCTCTAGTTGCCTTTCTTTCTTTCTTTCTTTCTTTCTTATTTAATTCCTGGGTTGATGCTTGTAAATTTCTATGCTGGGTTGCTTTATAGATAGCAATTAGAATTCTTAGGTAATGTCTAATTTGCTGAAGTATGTTGCAGGTGTAGCTTGTTTCTGGACTTAGAGTCTGTTGAAAGATCCTATCTCTTTAATTTGTTGGGGATTAGAAGTTTGCTGCATGAGTCTTGGAATACCAGAAAAAATAGCTGCTTAGAACAACTATATCAGTTTTGGCTATAGTGATACCATCAGCAATGATAATGCTATCAACAAACCAAAATAACCATTAATTTGCCAGGTTTAAATGTATGAACTAGATGTGTAACTATGTAGCAAAATCCAAAACATACCAGAATATGATATGCAGATTTAAGTATTCGAGTCCTCAGAATATCAACTTTTTCCTCAGTTGTTAAAATTTAAAAGAGGTTTGGGAGAAAATAGAGCAGTAGAAGAAGGAATTAGGAATAGCCCTAGAGTACATGTGCTCCCGAAGCGAGCACAGGAATAGCCTTAGAGGATAAGGGCCTCACACTGAATCTGGGAAACTGGTGCAGAAGAATGGAGGGAAAGAAAATGAAAAGATAAAAAGAATAGGGGGCTTGCTGGTCAGCTCAGTTGTTTGGTTTTTTGTTTATTTGTTTGTTTTGTTTTTGTTTTGGATTTTAGAACAAGGTCTACAGGGTTTCAGTACATAGATCACACTCCTTAGTGATTCTCCTGTTTTCAGCCACCCAAGAGCTGGGATTACAGGCTCACATCACCAGTCCCAGTCTCAGCTCAGTTGTTTAAAGCACCACTTGTGCAAACACAGTCAGGCCCAGGGGATCATGGTTCCATCCCCAGCTCCACAAGCCTCACCAGACCCACCCTTAAGACAGCCTGAACTAACAACAGCAAAAAATCACTATAGCTGGCCAGATAGCTCAACGGATTAAAGTGCCCACTTAGGCAGATATAGGGGTCAGTGGTTTGATCCCTGATGTGCCCTGAAGCACACCTCGCCCCCCTCCCCAGTGCTCTGAGTGAGACTGAGCATGGTGGCACATGCCTATAATCTCAGCATTTGGGAAGCTGAAAACAGAAGAATTACTACAAGCCTGATTGTGTAATGAGACCCTGTAGGACCTGTAGACCCTGCCCCAAGTGCCAAAAAAGACAGAACAACAACCACAGAGAGGCTAAAAATCACATTCACACTCATAAGAAAACAAGAGCAAATGATGGAGAAAAAAAAACACAAAACCAACAAAACCAGCACAACAAAATGAGAGGGGAGAGGGAAAGAAAGAGGGAGAGAGATGAGAGAGAGAGAGAGAGAGAGAGAGAGAGAGAGAGAGAGAGAGAGAGAGTCTATTTCCCTGATTGTCTCTGCTGTCACTGGTAGACAACATGTGGAGGCAGAGTCCAAATCTGTGTTGATTTACCCCAGCAAGCAAGCCAGCAGTAGCTTTATGGATGTCTATTGGACGATCTCAGTGAGGCTGCCCCTTTATTTCCCCTGTAGTCCAGTCTGTATTCTGGCCATGGGGGCCAAGACCAGACTGTAGCAGTCAATGCACCTTCCATTGTTATAAGCTAGTTTGAGTGACTCTGTCTTGTATTATACTAGCACTTTAGGAACTGCTTGACCTCTGGCTCACCCCACCCAACACTAAACTATGGAATATGCTAAGCTTTTAGAGACAGGATGTGACCCCAGGTGTCCCAGCACTCAAACCCCTGCCCTAGTTGACACAAGCCCTCCTGCCCCAAAATAAACTCTGCCTTTCACCTTTGTTTGGTCTTAGCTCTGTTCTTAACTTTATTTGACAGAAACTTGGTATCTTCCCTTTGTGTAAGCAGACTCTGCTACCTCTCTCTATAACAAACTTTGTGATTGTTATATTATAAAACCTTATCCTCCCTATGAACGCCAGCCCTGGTCACAGAAGTTCTCCCTAATTGCAGTCATGCCTAGTGTTGAATGTGCTTCCTGAAGTTCTCCCTAATTGCAGTCATGCCTAGTGTTGAATGTGCTTCCTGATAACAATAACAAAAGGCAACTTCCGGGCCCTGAAACATCTCCACTCCCTCCCTAACCCAGATGTCAAGTGTCCTACCTGATTACAAACAACTCCTAAATATTGCTAAGTTCCCCTCTCCAATCAAAGACAACTCCTAAGGTCCCCTTGTCCCCCACAGCCCTGTGGTTTCTCCCTTTAAAATATTTGTTTCACCTCAGCAGGCTGTTTTATTCACCTGACCTACAGGAGAGTGTGACTGCTGAGCTCAGCTAATAAAGCGCTCCAAATTTTCTTTTTGGTTTTGAGTCTTTGTTTTCTTCGCAATGTACAACACCATGACTGATGTGAACCCAGCTGGGAGCCGCTAGATGGAGCTCAGCCAGCCCCTCTCCAACATGGCTTCCAGCTGATTGCTATCTCCCGTGGGGTGAGAGCTGCAGCACTCACCTCCAGCCAGTGAAATCCTTCGTGTCCACTGCTGCCTTCATCTCCTATGGGCGCCTCTGGTGCTGCTAGCAGTCACCGTGCATCCACAGGTTTGAACTGCACCTCTCATGTAGTGCATCCCAACGCAGGGAGAAGGAGCCACCATCTAGCTCCCTCTTTTTTTATTGAAATTTCTCTCTTCACTCTCTCTATGGACTTCAGTTCTTGCTTCAGATCCTTCCTGGGTCCAGGAGACCCACTTCTGTCTTTCTTATATTCCTTATATAGCTGTATTCCAGCATCTGCATGGAAGCTCTCAAAGTGACACTTTCTCTGCTGCCTACCACTCCACCATCTTGGTGATCCTCCAGAGTTACTTCTTAGCATTAGAATAAATCTTTTACTTCCAACATAGGAATATATATTCAAGCTTTCACAATGCTTATGATCACATATGACTGCTATAGTTTGAATTTTTATGTCTCTCTGGTGTATACACTAAAGTCTTGGTCCCAGAGTGGTACTATTGCTAAGTAGTAGAACCTGTGAGAGATGGGCCTACTAGAAGATCTTTTAGGTAATTGAGATAGATGGGGACTGGGAAAACCACTCTCTTTCTCACTTTCTCACTCTCTTTTGCTTGCTGGCAGGGGTGAGTACCTTTCTTTTGTCATGATCACTCCTCAACCCATCATATGTGGCCTTTTCAGAAGCCCAAAAGCAGCATAGACTTCTGGATTGACTATGGACTGGAACTACCAAAGCTATGAGCCAATATCCATCTTTTCTCTTTATAAATGATTTCAGGTATTTGCTATACAATGGAACTTGCTTAATATAAAAAATATTGTACAAAGAGCTTAAGTCTTTGGGCTGGTGAGATGGCTCAGCGGTCTAAAGCATCTCCTTAAGCAAGCTTAGGCAACCACAAGGACCGAGGTTCAATCCCCAGCACCGCATGCTGCACCAGCGCCTCCCCCGGAGCAGGCTGAGCCAGCCATAACATAAAAAATAAAATAATTTTCTAAAAACTTAAAAAAAAAAGAAAAGAAGCTTAAGTCTTTGTTATGACTAGGCAAGCACCCTAACACTGAGCTACCTCCCCAGTTCTTTGCTGTTACAATAACTGAGGATGTGCAAAGATCCAGGATTTTTAAGGAGAGAAAGCCTAGCATGCTATAAGCAAAGCTTATTGGGTGATTCTAAAAAGGGCCCAGGAGACCAGAATACTGATAGAATGTGGACAAGGATTTCAGATTGAAATGAGAACCATACTAGGAATTGACATAAACGACACCCTTCATACACTATGAAGGAAAATATAATAGCACTGTATCTAGTCTCTCAGGCTTTGTGGAGTCTGGGCTTTTAGAAGTTGGGCTAGTGCACTTGATGGAGTAGGTATCAACACAGTAAAGTAACCAGGCAGGGGCATGGCCTTTACTGGCTGGTTTTAATTATTTTTTAAACATTTATTTATTTATTTATTTGGTACTGGGTTTCCCTACACAGCTCAGACTTTAAGTGATCCTTCTGCCTCAGCCTTCCCAGTGCTGTGATTGTGGGTGTGTACCACCACATCTGTTTTCATGGCTGCATGGTACTGGGGATCAAACCCAGCTTTTTACCAGGTAGGGGCTTAGACCATCGAGTTATCGCCCCAACCTACTGGTGGGCTTTAGCAACACTTGCAGAAAGCAAATAGGAACAGACAAAAAGACATTCAAAGTTGGTAGGTTGACAAGATACAGAGCATGTGTAAACTTGGACAAGAGGGTGACATTATTACCATTATTAAAAAGAAACCAAGGGCCACACATACAGCAAGTGGCTTTATTTTATGTGTAGCCGTATTGATGTGATGCATTGCCATAGGCCTGGAGCCAAGCAGTGATGGGCAAGAGCCTCTGAAACATGAGCAAAATCAAACCTTTTCTCTTCATAACTAATTGATCTCAAGTATTCATCACAGTACCAGAGTTCTGGCTTACACAGTGGCCGTCCACATTTTGGACTGTGAAACTGGTAAATTCCAGTGTGGATTTCCAAAAGTTGTAGCATGTTATTATCATTATTCTCTCCCTCTGCTCCATCTTATACCTTCTAAAAGCAAATGCTGATTAGAGAGTCCCCTTTATATCAAGCATGCCAGTGGCCAACAACCTGAGGGAAAGCAAAAAAATGGAGCCAAGGTACTTTCCAAGCTCAAGCTAAGGGAACGTACAGCACAAAAAGAGCAAGAGACATTTTACTGTCAACTTCCCCACCAGTCCACTCCAAAGTTGTGTGTTAATAAGAACAAGCATTGTGATGGGAATACAAGAAGAACAGGCAGTGGTCACGAAGTACACTGTATTTCACTTAGGACAAGCCAAAGCCATTTTTCTTAAAAGCCAATTTATAGAAATTAAACTTTCAAAGATAATACAATTAGGTATAAATTCAATATTGTTTATCATAAAACTTAGCAAGAAGTAAACAAAATATATCATCCATTCTCATTTATCATCAGTTCTCGTCTTTGTCAAAGGATGGCCACACTAGATTTGCCATACTCAGATGAAGTGCCATGTGTCATCCTTGACTCCTAGGCCACCAACCCACCTTCTCATTTTACTTTTGTTTCCCAGGTATTTCAAACTCAGAAGAAGGGTGAGCACTGTTTGATGAGTGACACACACATTCTAATCTCTGGAATGGCTGTGCCCTGTTGTAAATTGAACTTTCTGCCTGGTTTACTGTGTCTATGACATGGTTACTCCACAAAATCAGTAAGAATCAAGGCTTGAAACAGGAAGAACCAGTCCTAACTTCTTACATAGACTAGAGCCTCAAGAAATTCTCTGTATAGCCTCAAAATGTGATAATTCTATTAGAGTATAAAAAATCAGAACACAATGTTTGCAGATCACATCTGCCTAGAAATACAGAAAAAAATAGCATAGAAATAATTTGTTTCTTAGAAAGCCTGGAAAAATATATAATCTTCATTAATTCAATACATTATTGTATTTCATTAGTTCTAAGATACTAAGCATAAAATGTGATTTTTTTTTTTTTTTTTTTTTTTTTTTGTGGGACCAGGGTTCAAACTTCACGACCTTGCACTTGCCCAGCAGGCACTTGTGCCTCGGAGCTATCTCCCCAGCCCCAAAATGTGATATTATTTTATATTTACTTACAAAAAGTTTAGTTAGCTTGGTTACAATGTTAGATGATCATTTATTGTAAGACATCTTAGTTACAAAGTATTTAAAAGGTGTGGGTGAAGTGCATATACTACAATGAAGAAATGAAGCATTAAAATATATTCTCACAAAATTACAAATAAAATATTAAACATTAAGTACAGTAAATTGGCATATATTCATAATAGTACATTCTTATAGCTATTCCCAGTTAAGAGGAAGAACAGATGGTAATGCCACTGATTTCTAGACATATCTTGTATAAGCGTGAAACAATGGATTTTCCATTTGGAAATCATCTCATTCTTCTAATGTCACAGACCAGGAGATGAGTTAGAGGAGGCCTACATAAAGTGCCCACCCACCCCAGTGGAGCCAGAATGCAGCCATGGCTGGAAACCCAATTTTTGGGGTTCTGCTGTATTCTTTTCATAAACATCAAAAATCAAGTTGATCATTACTCATGTTTTGTCCAGCCATATAGATAAAGTAAATCAATTATGTAAAATACCTATTTGAAAGGATGCCTTTTTAGGAAGCTAAACTCAACTTTCCAGGCAGTTTATGCCAGCAAATCCATTCTATTCCTCTATGGGTTTTGCTCACCCAAACTCAAACGATTTCTCTGTATATGCTATAAGGTAGTAACCATAGAATAATATAAAATCAGCCTCATGTCAAGCACTAGTCTCATGCAAGATCCTGCTGTACAACTACTTGATAGCATACAAGAGACTGGAAAAAATAAAACATTTCAAAATTTAACACTTGCTGTAGGTGGATGTAGAAACTTAGATCTACACAACATCACGAAAATCTTCTAATATTCTGCTCTGCCTGGCCTCTTTAGCAAAGGCGATTCTTCCATAAAACCAATAAGTAATCCATCTTATCTAAGCAGTACTCCCTTTCATCCTGATTTCTGACAAAGTACTCCATGGACAAATGCCAATAGTAGCTGGAGAAGATTTCAAACATTACTGCAATTGAGAGGAATTAGTTGGGGATTTCGGATGTGGCCTCCATGAAACTATTGCCAGATGTTTACATGCTATAAAATGCCACATTATACCATGCATTTAATCACTTTAAACCATCTTATTGTATTCCTCTACACACTTTCCTCATTTTTCTCCTCCTAGTCTTGAACTAAAGGACAAAGCTTTCTGCTTCTCACTTTTGGTGTTTTTCTTTCGCTGGTGATAGACAGAAACAGTTGCTAACTTATACATCACAGCAAATAAAACAATAATGAGTATTGTTGACCCCAAGCAGGTATACAAAACTACTGGCAAATCTGGGTATTGTCCCTGTAGAATCCCTGCTCCGGCAGGAATAGCCATTACCCCTAGGGCAGCACCAATTAGAATAAATGCTGCAGAAATTCCACTTATGGTTGTGTACTGCTCAAGCCAAGAAACACCACTGGGAAAGGTAGCGGCCATTGAGGCTCCATACACAGAACTCGCTATCCAGAGACAAAGCGGGCTCTTGTCAAAAAGCACCAGGAATAAGCATGAGACCAGGCTGCCAGTGTTACTCAACACGATCATGGTTCCAGGCTGTAAACACGTAGCAAAGAAGATCGCCAGGCCCCTGCAGGCCGCAAAGGTCCCCCAGAAGATGGAGTTCAGCCCAGCCGCTTCACTTTCCTCCATGCCAACGTGGGTGGTTGCAAATGAGAAAATATAAGAGCTATAGGTTACCTCAGCCCCAACGTAAAAAAGGAAGAACAGAAAAAGGAGGCAGAGCAGGGCCTTGTGATGCTTAGCTCTTCGAGATGCCTGAGCAGATGCTGTGGACTTTTTGTGTCTTGAGCTTTTGTTGAAAAACAGAATAAACAGGAGGACAGAAATTATAAAAATGTAAGTGCTAATGAAAGTGTAAGTCCACAGTAAGTTCAAGTCATCAGGTGCTGCAAACAGAAGGCCTGAGTCGGCTTCAAGTGATCGGTTGAGGGCTGGAGGGTGAAGGTGGGGCTCTGTGTGGTTTTCAGCTGACACCGGCATCGTTGTCCCCAGGGCCAATTTTGCCAGAAGAGGAGTCAAAAAGGCACCCAAGGCAAAGCTGAAGTGCAAGGCCTGCATGTGTGGGGCTCCTCTGTCTCCCCATAGAGCCAAAATAAGGACATTTCCACCTACCAATGAAAGATGGGGAAATGGTTTAAGCAAAGCAGTGTTTACATGGCTTAAGCATTATAACATTCATAGTTATCAAACACTGGACCTAAATCACTTCTGTGATTGAAGAAGTCGAACCACTGCTACCAGACTTACTATATATAATATTTTACTATTAGATAGTGGTCACACCACCACAAATTACTGCAAGGGTTTCTGTAGTTTTGATTGGCAATCACACCAGGAAAATATATATATATATAGTCAGATGCAAAACACATGCTCCAGAAATCCAAACTCCTCAGGATTCTGTTGTGCTTCTTAGAGAAAGTAAAAACATGAACTGGTCAGTTAGAAGATCAAAGGACAGAGTTTTGTAATGATGGATACAGGTTAGTGAATATTAATAGGTATTATTTTTTTATCAAACACGCATATAATTCTACCTTGTAACTTTGCAACCACACTAAATCAAAAGCGTAAAATATTTCCAAAATCTATACAATAATTTAAGGTATGGCAGGAAGACTAGAAAGCGGAATTGGGGGGAAGCCAATATAACTTAGGTAATTTACATTTTCAGGGACAGGAAGATACAAGGGGCAGCAAAGCAGGATCTGTAGACAGTGAGAAAGTGACAGCAAAGGAAAGGAAGGAAAATGGCACACTCCACAGGTTTCTCGTAGGCCAGTAGCTGGGGTACACTTTACATTGGATGGTTCTTGCTATGCCAAATAGTGGTTCCTATCTGTGTTCTACTAACACTTCCCCAGTTCCTCTTGCCCTGCGATGAGGACGTTCTCTCCTGAAATGAAAGCTCTCCCACTTGCACTATAACTATCCACCAGCAGGGATCCTGCTCTATGCTGGTACTGTACATTTCCCATAGAACAAAATCCTAAAGTTTGTATCATGGTCCCTAATTAGCAAGAAGGTTGATCTTCCAGGTGATTCTGACTGGGTGACTCTAGGAGCACCTACATAAGTCCAGGTCACTGAAGAACTTTGCAAGCAACAGCTTTATGTCTTCTGCTCTACTTTTGCTAGCCGTCTTCCAGATGACCCTGGAGGATGCACCAACCTGTATCCAGAACACCAGTTCCAATACCAGTGGCACACATCATGACAATCAATAATGCTGCTGTCTTGCAAAGAGGAATGAGATAGTGAGCAATGGAGGTAGCCAACAGCAACACCCCTGAGAAGAAAAGTAAAAGAGCAGCTATAAAATATGTATGTATAGGGTTCCTGGGTGAAGTAAACCAAAATTTTTAAAATACTATATAAAATAAAAACATATTTTGAGAAGATTGCAGATTCTACAAATGATTATTTCATTTAAATCTTTTATAAGCTTAGGAGCAGACAATAGTTCAGCAGATTACAGTGCCTACAAGTGGGCCAAGGGGCTGGGGTTTCGATCACTGGGCCGGCTGTGCTGGCTTCACCCCCAGGGCATGCTGAGGTGGCAATTGAGACTGGGCGTGGTGGCATGCACCGGTAATCCCAGCTCTTGAGAGACTGTAAACAGGTGCTTCACTACAAGTCTGGTCTAATAGTGAGACCCTGAACACCTTGTAGACCCTTCCCTAAAATAAATAAAAATCTTTTATAGGCTTTATGGCCTATAAAATATAAATTATCATAACATACATTATAAATTACCATGGCTATTCAAATGCTTCTAGTAATAAAACTGTAGGTTATAATTGCAAAGAAGCTTTTACAGCAGGAAAGGAAGGCCAGAAGTTATTTACTTAAACATTTCACATTTAATAACTGAAAAAAACCTTTAGATTTGAGGTGCTATTTAAAAGGCAAAATGAAAACAGTCATTGTAATTGGTAATAATACTTTTCTTTTCAGAAAAGGGAGAGAAAGATCTATAGTGCTGGACTGAGAATGTATGTAGCTCAGTGCTTCACTGCATGTACACCATGTACAAGGCCTTGGGTTCTTTCTTTGTATCTTTCTTTGTATCTTTCTTTCTTTCTTTCTTGTATTGGGGATCAAACTCAGGACCTTGCACTTGCCAGGCAGGCACTTATGCTGCTGAGCTATCTCCCCAGTCCCTTGGGTTCTTTCTTGAGATTTCCTCTCAAACATATGTTATGTGTACATGTACATACATGTGAGTATATATATTTGCATATGAGTGTAGACATATATAGATGTACATAAACATGCATGTGTATATTGCACAGAGGTGTAAAACATACACATATGTGCATAGATATACATGTGTGCATGTGCATACGTGTGTATGTATATATATACATGCATATAGAAACATCTGCAAAAAATTGATTATATGTAATGTGAAACACAATTGATTATATGTAATGTGAAACTTTGATTATATATACATGTTTATACTAAAATATTTACTTATATATGGGAAATACAAAGGTTTTATTTTTTATGTCTTTGTTACAAGGTCTCACTATACAGCTCAGATTCATAGCGACCCTCCTATTTTCAGTCTCCCCAGCACTGGGATTACAGGCACGCACCACCATGCCCAGTCTCAGAGACCAGCTTAGCACAGCCAGGGGCAGGGCCTACACAACATGTGGTGCTGGGGATCAAACCCCAGTCTCTGGGCTTGACTATGCAGGCACTTAGTTTGCTGAGCTATCTTGCCAGCCCTTATGAAGGGTTTGGTTTTGGTTTTTGGTGGTTCTTCTTTTTTTTTTTTGCCTTTTGAGATAGGACTTGCAGTTCAGGTTGGCCTTGAGCTCACTTTTGTAGCCTAGGCTGGTCTTGAACTCACGCTGATTCTCCTGCGTTAGCCTCCCAAGTTCTAGGATTATAAGTGTGCACCACCATGCTTTGCCCACCAAAAGCAGATTATTCTTCTTTCTTAGGTGTTTTATCACACTAATCTAAATGTTTAAAATATTATTTTATTGAAAAATAAAAAAAGAGTAGGTTAAAAGCTTCACAACATATACCCAAAGGAAAGTCGAGCAGTTAGGGATCATCACTGGTAGGAAAGCAGGAGTAGAAACATAGCCCTCATCGGTCCTGTACCATCCCCGGCCCCTGCTTGCTCCATCCCTAGGAAGGAGCTTGGAAAGGTTCCCAGAGTTTATTCCGATTGCTTCGGCACCAAGGGAGCTGCTCTCTACCCTGATGGACAGAGTGGCCCCCTGTATAACCCTGCAGCACCTCCTTGATTACAGTAAAGGTTGGGTAGGCTTAGGGTTACACACATGCACATATGCGTGCACATGCACATGAACGCCTGCGCACACACACATACACACACGGAGTAAGAGAGGAGAGAGAGAAGAGCTAAACTCAGGGCCCAGAACAGATTTCCTCTCACTGCCAAGGAGAGAGGCAGCAGGCAGCCCAGCTTCATGGAGGATGCGTAACACTCCCCATTACAGTAGCTCACCGCTCTGCAGCTGCTGGCTTTCCTATGGACAACCAGGGTGAAAACTCATCGAAAGTCAACAAAGAAGTGAGATTGCTGTTTACTTACCTAAAAGTAAAAAGGGATCAACACGATCAAAAAGAACTCCAGCAAAGCCGCAGCCACCCAGATATCCCAAAGCACGACCCACAAATATTTGAGAAAGACTGCTCATATTTTGGTTCACGTTTTTTGCCAGATCTTGAAATGTGGGTCCTAGCACAGCAGCAATCAGTCCCTGCAATATAAAGACAGAAGCGGTCATTTGCAAACAAAATAATACATATATGCGTCTAATGTGTGTGCACTATGTAAAGATTGGGGAATAAGCTGCAAAGCAATATGGAGAATTACCTCAAGGCCCACAGGAAGAAAACATAATAGTAATACTAATAGTAACAGGATTGTTTCCTACTCTTTCTTCCCAAAACTCTGAATTTAAAAAGAAAATTAATAGTTTTGGTGTTTGGTCACATTTTGTTTTCCATTTGAATAATGCCATGAATTAGTTCTGTATTAAAAGTTACTAAGGAGCTGGGGATGTGATTCAGTGGTAGGGCGCTTGCATACCATGCATGAGACCCTGAGCATCAACCCCAAGACCAAAGAAGCAAAATAATAAAATTTAGTATTAAGTCTATCCTTGAAATAGCTTTCTATATTTTGACATGTATTACATGTAATAATATGAGAGTTTAAATGTCAAAAACTTAAATTATCAAAATATTCTTATCTTTGCTGCTATTAAAACAGCAATATTTCTGGTGCATATGAGCTCCTTCTCAATAACACATATAAAATTTTTAGAATAAAAAATTTAAATATATTTGATTCCATATTCTTCTTCAAAGAAATACCCAGCCATCAGGATTACAGTTTGTAAGACTTTCTTAAAGAATTTTACATATGCATGTATAGAATGACTTTAAAACTAAAATTTAGATTGAAGATGATGTGTTGTGATAAGCTAAATTAAATTTAATTTGGTCTGAGCTGTCTCCATGGATACCATTCAGTAACCTAACTCCACATATGAGCAAGCTGTAACCCAACAGGAGTATCACCTTGGAGCAAATGGCCAAGCCTTGGTCAGGCATCTGCGCCGGTCTTTCCGCCAGCCTCATGCTGCACAGGGCACAGATGTGTCCTAGGAAGGCAAACGCAAAGCAGCCGAGCCGGGCTATTTCTGCGTATGACTTTCTTTCTCTGTCTACTCTACTGCCTCCCTTATTGCTGGGTGCAGTTCTTTGAACCTTTATTGATCCCAGGTGCTTCCCAATTCACAAATCACTTCTTTGCTCAATAAAGTCTGGTAAATTTAATTTACCTAACATTTTCTTTCCAGTGGATTAGCATCAGTGATCTGAAGTGGACCTCCAGTAACTCCAGGGGGACCTAAGCTCAAACAAATGGGCCAGCCAGGGCCCCTCATGCCCAGGGATCTCACACAGCAACAGGGGCTTCTGGAAAGGTTTTCTTTTTGACTTCAGCTCATAAATTTGACTTTGGGGCTCTCTGGGCATTTTTATACTTGGCTTAGGCCAGGATCACATCATTAACTGGCTTGCTTCCAGAGTGAGGCCTCTGTTGGACGCTTGAAAACTGGCCCTCCAAATTTAAGTCAGCTGTAACTCCAAGGGTCTCAGTGTCCATTCTCTGCAATACAAGCTAACTTTATTCACAGAAATTATGAGCCATATGGCCAGGGAGATAGCTCCATAGAATAAGCACTTGCCTGGTAAGTGCAGGGTCCTGAGTTCAATCCTGGGCACTGAAAAAAAAAAAAAAAAATGATGGGCCATAACCAACAACAAAAAAAATCCTGAATTTGCCGGGCGTGGTGGCACACACCTGTAATCCCAGCACTTGGGAGGCTGAGGCAGGAGGATCAGTGCGAGTTCGAGACCAGCCTGGGCTACAAAAGTGAGCTCAAGGCCAGCCTGAACTGCACAGTGAGACCCTGTCTCAAAAAGACAAAAAAAAAAAAAAATCCTGAATTTATCTTATTAAGGACACGTTAGAGTTACAGTGGACACAGCTGGAATTTTTCACCTAGATGACATTACTTGAGAGAGATTTTAGAAGAATGAGAATCCAAAACACAAAGTCAGTGAGGTTCATTCTTTCACTACAACACAGAGGTATCTAAGACTAAATAAATCGAAGTTCATCTCTTTGCAAACTTCCTTGTGGAAAGTAAAAAAAAAAAAAAATCTTAAACATCTTTTTTGTAATTATTAAAGACTTTAGCAAGCTACACAGAAAATTCTACTTCATTGGCTAGAAAAAATTAGGATCCATGTATGTTTTAATAAATCCTTCAGCTTGATATATTGCCAGGTTCATGGCCAAAGTTTAGAAAAAAAATTGAAGCTCTGAGATCTGTATCTATTTATATATTGATGTGTGTCTGTATGTATGATATATATGGGATCTTTTTCTATCTGCTTAAGATATTCAAGAATGGAATCATTTAAGAGCTCTATCTAACTAGCTTTAAGTAAAAGACATATTCACATAAATGAAAGATTCTCTCAAAAAATAAGAATTTGTCAGAGGTGGTGGGGCAGAGACAGAGAGAGAGAGAGAGAGAGAGAGAGACAGAGAGAGAGAGAGAGAACATCCAAGTTTGTGTTACTTCAGTAACCTTTGGTTAATAAAAATATTGTTTATTTAAATAAAAAGGGTATATCTTCAGCATTTTAAGCATTAATACAATATAGAACTGCAACTTTTCCTACCTAGGTTTACTGGTAAAATAAGTTTAGGCTATGCGTACAGTACAGAATTTTTCAGTAAGAAAAATAAGTTGTGGTGGCTAGCGTTTAATGTCTCATTTATATAAGCAATCCAGACATAATTGTTAAATTTAAGTGAGCTAAACCCAGCATTAATAGGTATGAGTATTGCAAAATCAAGGCCAGCCTGGACTACTTAGTGACACCCTTTTTTTTTAAGTTTATTTTATTTTATTCCTCACTAAATTTATTTTTTTATTTATTTTTATTTTTATTTCTTGTTTCAGAACTTTTGTTTGTTTGTTTATTTTTTTTAATGGCCGGCTCAGCCTGCCCTGAGGGCATGGCTGGCGCAGCATGTTGTGCCAGGGATCGAACCATGGTCCCTGCAGCCGCCTGCAGGTGCTTTAGACCACTGAGCCATCCTGCCAGGCCCATGACACCCTTTTTAATGTGAAAATTAAATAGTGCTAGGGATGTTTCTCAGTGGGAATGCACTCCTGGGTTCCACCCCAGTACCACAAAGCAAAGTAAGGTAAATTTTCTCATGTGAAAGATGTTTTGCCTGTACCAGGTTAATTTACCATTTTTATTTATGATCTTAAGTGGAAAATTAGAGCTTAGAAGTATCCACACAAAGAACAACTTAATTCTTTTTTTTTAATTTTTTTTTTCGGGGGGAAGGGTCTGCAGGGTGTTCAGGGTCTCACTACTAGATCAGACTCATAGTCATCCGCCTGTTTAAAGCCTCCCAAGAGCTGGGATTACAAGTGTGTGCCAGAACACCCAGTCTAAAAGAACTTAATTCTTAGGGTTAATCAAGACAAAACCCAAGAGGCCAGTGATAAAATATTTCCTATTTTACTGTTTATCATTACAGAAACTAACCACACTTTGGACTAGTAGGAAACAGATTCTGTGCCACCTTTCAAGGTCACACCATGAGAGTACAGGCTTCCAGAAGTTGAGGGTCATACACTTGCCAGTTGGCAGGCTGCTGGTGTAACTTTCACATGGCACACTTCCTAGAGCTCACCCGAGACAAAGGCCACTAAAGGGTAGGAAGCTGGGTGAGGTGGCACATGCCTCTAATTCCAGCACTCTGGATAGCTGAGGTAGGACGATCACAAGTTCAAGCCCAGCCTGGACATTCAGCAATTCAGTAAGACCCTGTCTCAAAATAAAACTTGAGGGTGTAGCTTCATGCAAAGATACTAGGTTCAATCCCTGGGAATAGAAGAAAAAATTTCTATTTAATAAAAGTATTTTTCATGCTAGGATAGTTTTTATTGGAAATAAAGAGAATTTCAGGGAGCTCCTGAATGGAATCGTGCTATGTCAAAAAATTTTTTGAGAAGATTGGGGATACATCTCAGTGAAAGGCCCTGGGTTCAGTCCTCAACACTGAAGAAAAAAAGAACGTATAGGAACACTACAGGGAGTTTATAGAAGATGAGCCCATAAAAGGGATCCTTAGTGTGGCAAAAGTGGCTAAGAATAGAAGAGAAATATGTAGTATTTTCTTCTAAAAAATGAAAACTAATATCAAAAGTACACTGCAAAACTAGAACTTTTTAAAGTCAAATTTACTTGGTGTTTTAGTTATTTCCTTCTTTTTTTTGAGGAGATGTATCAAGATTTTGTCATTCCTTGTAGGATTTTCAAGGATTTCTCCTTATATATTTGACATAACTGGCTTATGAAGCAAATATGTGTGTTTTACTAAGTTAATGTCTTCTATGTTATCTCTGTTTGATTACTAATCATTTAAGTAAGCTCTCAATTAGAAGAGCTAAGGCTAAGGCTGGTGAGATAGTTCAGTGGACTAAGCACCTAGGCAAGTGCAGGGACTTGGGGTTCCACCACACCCCCCCATACAGCAGGCCACAAAGGCCGACCCCCCAGTACCCTGAGCCAGCCATGGGCACTGGACACTGTGGCACATACTTGTAATCCCAGCACTGGAGAGGCTGAGATAGGAGGGTCACTACAAGTCAGAGCTGTGTAGTGAGACCCTGTACGAAATACATTTTAAAAAACAAAAAAGATCTAAGGCTTTTTTAATACTCGTGCAATTTTCTGTATTGGCTTGTGAGGGGCTAATATCACTTTAGTTAAGTGACATCCTGTACAAAATGACCTGTGATCTTACTTTGATAAATATTTTAAACTTTCAATGCTGTGAAGGATCTTCCAAAAACCAAATTCTAAATTAAGACTTTTCCTCATCTTGATTTAATTTTAGCATTTTCAAGATGGGCTCATTGGGGCCAGCAAGATGGCTCAGTGGTCTAAAGCGCCTGCTTAGGCAAGCTTAGGCAACTGCAGGGACCATGATTCAATCCCTGGTATCACATGCTGTGCCAGCCCCACCTCCAGGGCAGGCTGAGCCCGTCATAGTAAAAAAAAAAAAAAAAAAAAAA
>PVJA010004815.1:12424-31940 GCA_004027025.1 Myocastor coypus | reverse complement strand
AGGCCCTTTAAGTCTTGTCACTCCCAGGCAGGTCAGCATGTCACCTGGTACTTTGCTGAGCCACCATCAGCTTGGAGTTCAGGGACATTCATAAAAAAGACTCTGTCAAGAGCAGGTTTCAGATAACTCAGGATCACTCCACAGGCCTGGTTATGAATTCTCAGTCAACAAATTCACTGGCTCATAAACCTTGAGCTGATGTTTAATCCAAATTCAAGCACAGCAAAAACTAATTGTATACTAAGGAAATGACTTGCAGGTTTTCCTGCTCATCGGCCAGCACAGAAATTGTTGATGTGTAACTTGAGTGTCCTCAATCAGACTGATCTGGGTCTAATCACCTATTATGACCTATTTAATAAACAGTGCTGTGCAGTGAGCTGGAGAAACAAAATTCATGTTTGTATTTGCACTGTTACGTGTGGGCTTGTGGAAAGCTTGGCTGCCTTCTGGTCTTTGCTGAGGCTTTGTGCCTTCCATTATCAAAAGCTGTGTATTCACGACTCATTGACGTAAAAATTTTAATTTTTTTTAGAAAACCATAAGCCTAATGTTTGGTTATCAAAACCCACCATTCTAAGCTGGGCGTGGTGGCTCATGCCTGTAATCCCAGCACTCGGGAGGCTGAGGCAGGAGGATTGGTGCAAGTTCGAGACCAACCTGAGCTACAAAAGTGAGCTCAAGGCCAGCCTCAACTGCATAGTGAGACCCAGTCTCAAAAAAGACCAAAAAAAAAAAAAAAAAAAAAAAAAAAAAAAAAAAAAAAAAAAAAAAAAAAAAAAAAAAAAAAAAAAAAAAAAAAAAAAAAAAAAAAAAAAAAAAAAAAAAAAAAAAAAAAAAAAAAAAAAAAAAAAAAAAAGCCACACCATTCTTATAAGAATATGAAAACCAGAAAGCTATGATTCCAGCAGCTACTGGATCCTTTGAGCAAGTCTACACAGATTTCATTCACTTGCCACGTTCAGTGTATCTTTTCTGGTTATACAGAAGCATTCCTACACAAGAAGGCTGACAGTATAAAAGAAAGTATGGTGACTAAAAAAGTCTTCTTACTGTGGGGCATTTCTAGAAAAGCCCCTAGTGCGAGAGCTACTAGTTTCACTGCACAAGTCAGAGGACAGTTAACAAGGTGTTGCAAACACAATGGCATATTAGGCTCAGCTGAGTAATCTGATCAGTTGCCTTAGACAAAAGTCCTAGCAATTTGTGGCAGGGACCCACTCCCATTGGAAAACAGACTGACCTCTCTTAAAGTAGTTATAGGAAGCCCAATCCCCTCATAACAGAGCCTTTCACATCTTATGTATCTCATACAACTCAGTTGACTCAGTAGTGCAACACTTTAATGCATTATCCCAAAGCACATTCTCAGGGAAAAAAAGAAGCTTTTCACCAACTGAGATCACTCCGAATTTTCATGATCTAAATCGCAGACAGTGGGTCTTGTGAAAACATCAGAAAATGTCTGTCCTGACTTTGTTAGATGGGACTGTCCCAGGTTTTCTTTGCAGTAAAACTTCAAGGTATTGATCTTGGATCCGTGCCTCACACCTGGGACACCCCACTGACTCTGGAAACTGTACAACTGTTGGGGACCTCAGAACAAGCTAGCCAGGGATAGTTTTCACCAGAAGAAAGAGAATCCTGTATATGCAGAGCTTAACCAAGAACACAGATCAAGGCTTGTGTGTCACTATCAAAAACTTCTTTCTGTTGTTCTAATCCCTTCCTTTGCCATACTGGAAAATACATGGGATTATAATGATAACCTTAGCAGGGGTGCATGCTGTTGGTAAAAAAAATCAGAGCACCTGTGGGGTTTCCAGGCTGATAGCCCTAAATCAGGATTCAATTCCACTATGGCCGGTGCTGTTCCATGTTCTAATTAATCACCTGAAAGCCCAGGGAAAAGTGGAAAGCTCTGCTTGATAGTCTAGTCATCACTGTGCCTTGCTTTCAAACTCCCTGCAAATGGTTCCCTGACCTGGCCAATTAGTAATCTGACCAGGATCAAAGAGAGAAAATTTGGGTGCTGTCTGCAAAAGGTGGACAGTGGTTCCAGACTTTGCACTCACAAAGCCCATCAATTTTCTGAGAACAAGCAAATTCCTATATGATGTCATTGCATTAAATCCAGTAAGGCCCCTTTCTCCTAAATGAGGTTATGCTCCTTAGCTTGCTATTGAAGAAATACAGAAGAGTAGGGTCCTCCTGGACATTGTCAAGCAATGCAGACAGATGGCCCAACAAATGTAACTGACCTCTGCACAACTGCCACTAAATGGCACACTGTTCAGCCCCCAAGAGTCTAGACTGAGTCGGCAGAGAAATTACGTACTGTGTTCCTGATGCTGTACTGGTTCAGAGCTTGCTCTTTGGACTGACTTACTCCTGCCTTCTGAGTAGCTTTCCCTAAAAGTTCCCACCTCTCCCATCTTCAGAAGCTAAACCACTTAGTATCCACAATTATATCTACTTTGAAGTAGATAAAGATGAATTAGTTTTCCAGTAAGGAAAACTCCCCTCTTAGCAGCCCTGGGGAACCACTTCTATGGTATCTGAAGCAAACAGGCTGGGTAAGGGGAAACTTGGATCTATATACAACCAGGTCTTCTAGATCTGGCTCAGAAGGGTAGAAGCTGCTCTCTGACCCAATGAATGAAAATATTGATGTTCAAAGAAAGTACTTAGAGGAACAAAATTTAGCGTTAGATTTCCTTGCTCGTGCTGGAGGCTTATGGGTGGCACTGAATGAAACTAAACACTGTGCTTCAATTTCCCTTCATTTTACTGCTACAGAAAGAGTAATTTAAATATGGCTGAGCAGCTGGGGGTGTAGCTCAGTTGGTAGAGCACTTGCTAGCATGCACGAGGCCACAGGCTCAAACCCCAGCCTGAAAAGACTAAGCAATATACAAGACATGGCTGCCACTAGTGCGCTCTCTCCACACCACCACTGAACACATTAAGGAAAGTTCTCAGGGGTGAGGACACATGATGTGGTCCCAGAAACAAGGAATAGTTGGTTCACAAGCATCCTGAGAGGCGGGTGGCAGGCCAGGCAGTTCAAGGCTCTCTAACCTTCATATTTAGTTCGTCTCCAGGTGTGAGTCACAGGAGTCTAGCTGCACACACAGAGACTTGTTTGGACCAAGCTGTTTTACAGCCACCCAGGTCCTTAGTCAATGTCACTGTCTGAGCAAAGATTTTGACCAGTTAGGCTAAATACTGTCGTGCTCTCCTTATTGTGTGAATCCTGAATGGCTTGACTTTGAGCAGTTGGATTCATGGAAATGCCATTTAAGGGAGTTCTTTAGCGTCTGGATGTTACTGATATACCAAGATATCAGGGACACAGCATCTCCCGATAGCCATCCTCAAGTCCCCACAGTGTGTTGTGTGCACTGAGTCCTAAGCATCTCATGCAACCATCCTCTGTACACCAAAAACAACAGAAATGGGAAGCACCAACCATTACCTACCCACCAAAAAAAAAAAAAAAAATCAAACAACAATTACCCAAATCATTTCTCATTGTCACTTATGGATTACAGAGTTAGACCCTGCCAGTTAATTATAGTGGTGACAAAAGGGTGAAGAGCCCAAGATCTCACTGAAGCCTCACCGTGGGGAGGCTGAACAACAGGGTGGAACTGTTACATTAGATCTAGCCCGAACCTGCCTGTGTATGTGGGAAACCTAATTCGTCAACCCTGCACCGTGCCTGTTTGTGAAACAAGTAGTGAGCAGCCAAAGGTTTGGGCTATCACAGGCTGCACGCTGCTCTTCAAAGATCAGCAGCTGGTTCAGCTACTTCTGTGTGTCACTTTCTTGTTCTGTGTTTAGACAGTGCCAGCCATGTTTCTGGGTAGTGCATTCTGAATCTGTAGTTTGAGGTGCTTCTGGGTTCTTAAGTCACTTCTGTGCCCAAAGGCGGTGCTAAAATTAACTTCCCCAATCTTGTGTTTTCAGAGGTTACAGCAGGGTGTGCTCCCACACTCACTTTCTCTGGAAGAGCACTTTGAGAGGAAATTCCTTACACCCTTTACAAAAAAATGAAGTTTCAAAATTGTCTACATCTCGCACATAACTGGTGCTAATTGCTGTGCTCTGCTGTCAGCATAGCCTGAGTCATCTTCTCAGCAGGGCCAGACATGGGACCCCAGATGCACAGTACCAGGACTTAACAATAGTGCTTCATCCCTGAAGAATTTATAAGATTTGACACACAGTGGGGGCTTTGAAGTGATTTTTTTTCTTGTTTGGGTCTACTTCACTCCCCCATCCTACCCAAAACCTCTAAGAAACAATTACAGCTTTCTGAGATGCAAGGTGACAGAAGTCCTCCTAGGACTCACCCTTCCAGTTCCCCTGGGTCGCAATTGTCCAGGGATAACGCAAAAATGCCCGCAAATACTGACTTGAGGGACAGGCCAGGGCTTGGCTAAAGGCACTTCTTGCCATGTGTCTTACTCCAAGAAAAACACTGAGTCATCCAAAGTCTTGATTAACACAGGATTATGGGCAGAGTTAGGGACATTCCTGGCTGTACCAATTAGCCAGCTGTGTGATCTGGAATTCCCCTGGGGCTTTTATTTCCCAGCTGCAAAATTAGGTGCTTGGCTGAATTTGGTCAGGATATTAGGAAGAGAAAAATTGCCTTCCTGTGTAATCATTTGGCATGCAGTAGAACAGGAGCTGGAGACCCGCTATCCCCTGTTGTATCTCCCCATTGAACCAAGCACATGAAGGAAGGTTAGCTGGATTGGAAAACATACTAGGAAAATCAATTTCCCGCTTGACAGTAGCCCTCCCGATTACGGCTGAGCCTGCGTGTTAGCTGAGGAAACCGAGGTCCAGGCAGATTAGCTATTGACCCAAGGTGACAGACAGTGTGCAGGGACCAACATGCGACTCTGACTGGGAAGGTCGCGTTCTCTGCAGAGAACCTCTGGGCCCGGGAGGGTTGCAGCCCCAACTCTCACCATCGCCAGGAAGGAGGCATACAGGACCGCGGTGGTGAACCAGCGCAGCGCGCTCCCTGTCCCGGGCACCGCCACAGCCTTCGGCTCAGGCTCCGGGGCCGAGACCTGGAGGAGCCGCTGGGCAGCATTCGGGGACTGGGCCCCACCGAACTCCGTTTCCAGCTCCAGCTTTCCAGCGACCCCGACAGGGAGGTGGCCTTGCAGTCGCCGAGCTTTTCTTCTTGGGACCCCGTGGAGCGCTGAGCGCTGAGCCTCCAGGCCCACAGGTTCCTTCCAGCGCTGCCTCCCCCCAGGGACCGTCCTGCATCCCAGCCTCGCCAAGGAGGACTTTGAACCGCAAGACGCGCGCGCTCCATCTGGTACAAATCTTGGGTTACGGAAAGGAGCCTTGTAGCCGACTTGCACCTTGGCTCCATCCTCAACGTGACGCGGTTGCCTGGGCGACCAGATGCCGCTGTCTGGCTTGGCAGCACCGAGACGGGTGAACTGGCGCCGCACCGTGGAACAAACTGGAACTGCAGGCTCAAAACCTGCGATTCGACAGCGAGATTGCAGTTAGACCTAGGGATCCAGCGTCACCCCTGGGGAGAACATCAGCTGAGGAAGGTTCTGGAATAATAAAAAGCAGTGCCACCATGCTTATCTGAGACAGGTTCTGGAATAATAAAAATCTGTGCTACCATGCTTATCTGAGACAAGGATTCCTGGAAATTCCGAACGCTGGCGGGTTGTAGCAAACAGCGACATTCCACCTTCAAGAATAGCATATTTGGACCTTTAAAGTGTAAAGGTCAATGTCCTTTAAACTTTAGGTTCTAAAATCATCGTCTTGTTTGAAAATACAAAACCACTCAAATTTCTGGATTTAGAAGAGAGTGTCTAAAGGTGAAAATGCTGTTCACCAAAAAGGCCAGCTGGTCAGTAATGAATCAATTATAAGCTCAAGAGCCTGAGTTCAAGCCCCAGTTCTGGGGGGGGGGGGGTAATGAATCCACTGTAAGAAGACACAAATACATTGTGAAAGACCCAAATTGAGCTGGGGATCTGCTGCCCCTGCTTCATATTCATCTTGACAACGTCAGCTATGGAATTTCAGATATAGGTACAACTGAAGGCACATCAGCTGGCAGGACTGTGGCATATGCAGCTTCCTGGAATCCATTATAGAAATACGCTTTCTAGAAGAAGAGAAAAAGAATAGGCTAAAAGAGAAATAGTCAGTACGGAGCTGCTGTGACATCCTGGCTGCTGTGGGTTTCACCCCAGAGGTAATGGCAATTCTCAAGCATCAGCTCTCAACAGCTGGAAATAGGAAAGATTTGTAGATTTAGTAAGGAGGAGAAAGAAGAGGAAGAAGAAGGTAAGATTCGGGCAAATTTTCAGGGATAAAATTTGTGCCATGAAATACAAAGTAGGGCCTCAGTCCTTTCCATGGGTTTCCTGGGCAGAAAGTCTAAAGATCTTACACTTACGACAGCTTTAGAGAAAGCCCTACCCTCGGTCCACCCAGACCTGAGGTTCTGTGGCCAGCCTGTTATCTTTCATTGTACAAATATTAGCTGAACGTCATGGGTCAGCTTGCACCAGGTGACACCTCAGTCTGCGTAGCAACTGTCTGAGTCCTGCTCTAGCCCTGTTCACAGCTGGGAAGACAAAAAAAAATAAAATAAAAATAAACAACCTGCCCAAGCTTAGAGAATCCGTTGCCATATGTGGACAAGGTAGCAGTAGTTCAAAAACTGATCTGAATCCAGAGCTGTAGTTTTAGTTAAACACCAGACCTGATCCCACCAGATGACTCCAATAAGGAAGTGGAACCAATTTGTGGAAATGCTCAATTTGGATCTGGGCTTTAGCTGACCCTACTAAATAGCAAAAGGTTAATTTTGATTCATGTACCTCACTTTAACTTGGTCTTGAACACCAACAGAAAAGTACAACCAAAGGGATATAAAAGTAGTAGTAACAAAAGCTCAAAATAAAAAGGGGGCTCTAATTACTGACCCCACTGACAGTTCCAGCTACTATACCTATAGACACATCTAGGTGCCAGCTGGGTAACATTGTTATTCTAGTCCCTTAAGAACAGCATCTGGGGGGGCCTGGCAGGATGCTCAGTGGTCTAAAGCGCCTGCTTAGGAAAGCTTGGGCGGCTGCAGGGACCGCGGGTTCGATCCCCCAGCACCACATGCTGCGCCAGCCCTGCCCTCGGGGCAGTCTGAGCTGGCCATAAAAATGAGTGAATAAACAAATAAAGATTCTGAAACAAGAAAAAAAATTAAAAAAAATAAATAAACAAAAGTTCTGAAACAAGAAAAAAATTAAATTAAAAATTATTTAAAAAAAAAAAAAAAAAAGAGCAGCATCTGGACATGACTCTATTCCAGTGATTTCTAAAGTGTATCCTGAAACTTTCATTAGAAGCCTCTGAAGCATCAATAATGATAGATAACATTATAATGATAGATAACAAAACCTAAGCATCCTAATGATAGATAACAAAACCCAAACAATTAGAGTTAGACATCCAAGAGAAAGGTAATATTTTTATGAGAAATTCCATTTAAATTGAAACGATGTAAAAATCTGATATTTGTTTGTTTGTTTGTTTGTTTATTTATTTATTGATCTTTTGGAGACAGAGTATTACTATGTAATTCAGGCTGGCCTGGAGCTTACTGTGTAGCCCAATCTGGTCTCAAACTCACAATCCTCCTGTCTCAGCCTCCCAATATTGGGATTACAGACATGCACTACCACACCCAACTCAGAAAACTGATTATTTTAAATTATTCTTTACTGTTTTTTGCAGCACTTAGATTGGAAACAAGAACATTCTCCATGAAAAGGAAAGGAAGAAGGAAAGAAAGAAAGAAAGAAAGAAAGAAAGAAAGAAAGAAAGAAAGAACCTTCTCCATGCTGAGTAAGGACTTTGTATAAGATAGACATAGACAGCTGTGGTAGGTAGAACTGTTACAGGCAATCAGGATAGGGCTGGGCCCTTGAGGAAGCCAATACAGAAGATGAGAACACATCAGAATTATGACTGGAGGTGCATCTGAAGAATATTAAAATCACAAAGGCTATATTTACATATTTCCCTCAGGGATAAATGAAAGTCTGAGATTATTAATACCACCCTTTTGAGACCTAGCATAGAAACAAGCCATTATCTCATTAGGCATGAACCATCCTTTCCTAATTACTAAGACTAAGGCTGGGCTCCTCACCCAAGAAAGAATGGTTATCAACAAGAAGGCAACCAATAACAAATGCTAGAGGGACTGGTAGAAAAGGAACCCTTCTCCACTGTTGATAGGAGTGGAGACTGCTACAACCGCTATGGAAATCAGTGTGCTCATTCCTCAAAAACCTAGGAGTGGAGGTTCCATTCAACCCAGCTTCAAATTCAGCCAGCCTGGTCACTGGGCCAAGGAGCACCCATAGCCAAGGATTCCTTGAAAGCCATGCTCCAGCCAGTTAGCCCCTCACTGGAAGCCAGACTCCCTTGTGCTGCCTTCTGCCCCTGGAGTCAGCCCTGAGGGCTCCCTGCCCAGCTCTCTCCCAGATGTCCTTAGGATGGCAATGGGTGACTGCTGCTTCCAGAAGCTCCAGAGAATCCCTGGACCAGATCAGGTGCCAAGCTTTGGGCAACTCTTGCTATGGAGGCTAAGTTCATATCATTTGCAACCAATACTGGGGCAAATCTTTCCACCTTGCATTTTTCCAAAAACCAGTCTCCTTGGCCACAACTTCTATTGGAATTATTCATGGCAAAGTCTCAGGCCTTTTAAAACATCGTGCCAATTAGCTCTCAATTAGGTCAATAGTTTTTCTCCCACTGTTCTCTGGTCATTTCCACTTTCTCTGTCCCCTCCTTGGATGAGATATTCTATCTCTCTCTCTGACCTTTCCCGGCATTCATCTTGTCTTTTTTCCTGCTCTCTTTTCTCCTTCTTGGTTTCCACTCAAAGTTTCCATTGCCTCCCTAGATCTGAACCCAGGATACCTTCTCCCCTTCCCTGAGTCTCAGTCAAACACCCACCATCTCATTAAAGCCAGATAGCCCCTGTTCCTCCTAGTCCCAATATTCTGTCCCTGACCAGGCTCTGAGAGGACCAAAACCAATTACCTCTGGCTTGCTCCAACACATTCTTTTGTTTCTCATCAACTCTGCCTATAATATCTCCACTCTCCCTGCATGGAAAATAGATGGATGGCACATGCAGGCTGGTGCAGGGTGCTATCTACCAAATAGTCCTTGCTACTCATCCGGCGGTGCCCAGCCCATGTACCCTTCCATTTGGTATCCCCTTCACCTGTTACCCATTACTCAGTCCTTGAAGTATGCTTTCTTCGTTATTCCTTTATTCCCTGTTCACCTTCATCTGGATGGACCCTGACACACTCAGGTCCCAACATCTGACCTTGACTGTCTCATAGGGCTTCAGAGACAGTCCCCGTTAGTTTTGCCAGCCATGTGCCCATGATCTGGTCTCCTTCTACGCATCCATCTCCCACCTCATGCAACATTTAAATGATCTCCTTCTCTGAAATCCCTCTCAAGAATCCTCCAGAGAGAACACTCTCCTCCTCTTAGCACACGTAGACACAAAGGGTTCCCAGATGTCCCCATCCAAGACTTAAATCACCTTTCCATCTGTCACCTGTCTGGGCATTACTCTGCATGAACACACTCAAGCCCTCCTTCCTGATCATGTCTGATTAATTTCTCAGATCCCAATCCCCACTGCAAAACAACTACTTCTCTCCTTAAGGTGGCAGGGTACTTCTGTCTTTGGTTTCCTGGCTTTGCCCTCTTTACTAAGCTCTTATACAAGCTTGCAGAACGGGGCCCAACTGAACTGTAGATCATAAAGACTTTCCTCACTCTTTGTTCCAGATCCTAAAAGAAGCTCTGAAACCAACTCCAGGTTGCCAGACAGTATTCAATCTTGCTGTCTATAAGATCTATAGCATGGCAGTTACAGTCACCATTCTGGCATGGAGGCCAGGCCTACACCCAGTTGCTTTCCTGTCCAAGCTACTTGATCCCAGTGGCTTAGGTGTGCTGCCCTGCCCATGGCCTTGATGCTTACAGAAGCTCTGAAAATTACTAGATGCATGATGCTCATGCCATAATCTTCTCATAACCTGCATATTCTCATCACATCTCATCTATCCACTCCTTGTCCCTTAAAATTGTGTATTTTTTAATACATTTGGTACTGGGGCCCGGCGGGATGGCTCAGCAGTCTAAAGCGCCTGCTTAGGAAAGCTTGGGCGGCTTTAGGGACCGCGGTTCGATCCCCGGCATCACATGCTGCGCCAGCCCTGCCCTTGGGGTGCGCTGAGCCGGCCATAAAAATGAGTAAATAAACAAACGAAGGTTCTGAAACAAGAAAAAATAAAATAAAAAATTCTTAAAAAAAAAAGAAGAAGAAGGCCAGAATGATAGAGATTCCAAGCATGGTTTTAGCTTTGCACATTGCGATCCTCCATGTAGTTGCCTACTTCACAGACATCAGCATATATAGTTAGTCAGGGTGAGAATTCTACCAATTAACTGTTAGTTTCAAAAACCTGTTGGAGATTCTTAGGACCATTGTCTTAACCATCTTGTATATATAAAGGCATGATTTTGTTCCTATCACATTTCCTAATTTTTCTCCTTGCTTTCTCTTTATTGTTAAGTCCTTCAGTTCTCACTTTCCATTTAACTGTGTTATACCTTTCCATTTTTATTTTTTCGTTTGAGTTCTTACACTAGGGAGACTATATAATATTTACATGTGTAGGTCTGGTTTATTTCACTTATGAGTGTATCTTCAAGATACATCCACTTATATATGAAGGCTTTGAGTTTACTATTCTTTATAGCAGAGTAATACACCATTGTATAAAAACATCACATCTTTTTCATCCATTGTTCAGGTGATGGGCATCTTGGTTGTTTCCAAAATTTGGCTATCACAAATAGTGCTGCAATAAACATAGGTGCACAAATATCACTATGATATGATGTTTTCAGTTCTTTTGGGAAAATTCCCAATAGGGAGATGGTTGGATTGAATGGGATTTCTAGTCCTAGTTTTTTAAGGAGTGTCCATACCAATTTCCATAATGATTACACAAGTCTACATTCCCAGCAGCAGTGGAGAAGGGTTCCTTTTTCCCCACAGCCTCTCCAACATTTGTTGTTGGTTGATTTCTTTATCATAGCCATCCTTTCTGGGGTGAGATGGTATCTCATTGTTGTTTTAAGTTACATTTCACAGATGGCTAGTGATGTGGAGCATTTTTAAATGTATTTATTAGCTTCCAGTATTTCTTTCTCTGAGAAGTGTGTGTTGATCTTGGATGCCCATTTCTGGATTGGATCTTTAAATTTTGGGGTCCTGATGTTTTTTAGTTCTCTATAAATTCTACAGAGAAGACTTTTGTCTGAGTGCTTATTAGTTAACATTTTTTCAAAATTTGTGGGTTGTGCTTTCACTCTGATGGTAATTTCTTTTGACATGTGAAAACTTCTCAACAAGAGGAGTTCTTAATTCTTTCAAGTATTACCAGTGCAGTTTGATTTTTTTTTTTTCTTGTTTCAGAACCTTTGTTTGTTTATTCACTCATTTTTATGGCCGGCTCAGCCTGCTCCAAGAGCAGGGCTGGCGAAGCATGTGGTGCTGGGGATTGGAATCGCGGTCCCTAAAGCTGCCCAAGCTTTCCCAAGCAGGTGCTTTAGACCACTGAGCCGTCCTGCCAGGCCCAACAGTTTGATTTTTGTTTATGGACTGTTTGCCTACCCTGATGTCTTTTCAGTGGTTCTCAACCTTTCTAATGCTGTGACCCCGCAATACAGTTCCTCATGTTGCAGTGACCCCAAACCAAAAAATAATTTTGGTGACTACTTCAAAACTGTAATTCCAAATAAATAACACTTTCCGATGGCTTTAGGGGACCCCTGTGTTTTGGTGATTCGACTGCCGCTGGGGTCACAACCCATGGGTTGAGAGGAATGCTATTGACTTTGGGGTATTGACTGTGTGTCCTCCTGTGCTACTGAAATTGCATATTAATTCTAGTAGCTTCTTGGTGGAGTTTTTTGGGGGGTTTTCCAAGTACAGTAACATGTCATCTGCAAATAATGATAGTTTAACTTCTTCTTTACCTACTCTTATTCCTCTTATTTCCCTCTCTTGTCTAATGGCTGTAGCTAATGATTCCAGAACTATGTTGAACAGGAGTGGTGATAGAGAACATCCTTGTCTTGTACCAGATCTGAGAGCAAAAGACTTCAGATTTTCCCCATTTAGAATTATGTTAGCCATTGGATTGTCATTATCAGATTGAGGTAGAAGCCATCTATCCCAATTTGCTTTAGGACTTTGAACATCAGTGAGTGTTGGACTTTGTCAAAAATCTTTTCTGCATCAATTGAGATGATCATGTGGATTTTTAATTTGGCTCTATTGATATAGTGTATTACATTCATAGATTTGCATATATTGAACCATCCTTGCATTCCTGAGATGAATCCTACCTGATCGTGGTGTATAATCTTCTTAATGATTTGCTGTATTCTTTTTGCAAGGATTTTCTTGAGGATTTTTGCATCTATGTTCATGAGGGAGATTTGCCTGTAGTTTTCTTGTTTAGTTGCATCTTTCTCTGGTTTTGGTATCAGTATAATACTTGCCTCCAGGAATGATTTTGGGAGGACTATTTCCTTTTCAATTTCATTGAAGTTTGAGGAGTTTGGGGATCATATCTCTTATAAATTTCTTGTAGAATTCAGCTGTGAATCCATCAGGACCTGGACTTTTCTTTGTCGGTAGGTTTTTTCTTTTAATATATTTTGTATTTCAATGATTGTTATTGGGTTGTTGAAAGTTCTTACATCTTTTTAATTCAGTTTTGGTAATTTGTATCTTTCTAGGAATCTGTCCATTTCATCTGTGTCTTCAATTCTGTGAGAGTAAAGATTCTCAAAGTAGCTATTTATGATCCTCTGAATCTATGCTGGGTCTGTTATAATTTCATCCTTTTCATTCCTTGTTGCTTGAATTTGAGTCCTTTCTTTCCTCTTTTTGATGAGGCTGGCTAGGAGCTCATCAATTTTATTTGATCTTTCAAAGAACAACCAGCTTTTTGATTCATTAATTCTTTGTACTGTTTTCTTCACCTCAATTGAGTTAATTTCTGCTCTAATCTTTATAATTTCCTCCCGTCTTTGGGCTTTGGGTTTGGCTTGCTCTTCCTTTTCTAGATGACTTAGGTGCAGCATTAGAGTATTTATTTGTTCCCATTCTGTTTTCTTAATGTGTGAGTTCAGAGCTATAAATTTCCTTCTAAGAACTGCTTTCATTGCATCCTGTAAATTCCAGTAGGTTGTGTTTGAATTTTCATTAAATTATAGATATTGTTAAATTTCTTGTTTAATTTCATCTGTAACCCACTGGTTGTTGAAGAGGGTGTCATTTAATTTCCATGTATGTCTGAGGTTCTTGTGATTTCTGTTGTCATTTATTTCCAGTATCATTTCACTGTAGTCAGATAATGTGCCTGGGATAATTTCTGTTTTCTTGAATATACTTAAGCATGACCTATGCACAAGTATATGGTCTGTTTTAGAAAATGACCCATGTGCAGCTGAAAAAAAATGTGTATTCAGAAATAGCTGGGTCTGTATATGCCCATTAAGTCCATTTGTTCCAAGTTCTGGTTCAGTTCTGCTACTTCTTTGCTAATTTTTTGTCTGCTTGGCCTATCCTTTTGGGATAAGGGGGTGTTAAGTTTTCCTGTTAAGACTGTGGTGGTGGATAATAGATTTTTCACATCCATTAAGATTTATCTTATATAGATGGGTGCTCCTATGTGAGTGCCTACATATTTATAAGTGTTACCTCTTCCCCTTGAATTTTTCCTTTAACCAGTATGTAGTGGACCTCTTTATTTCATTTGATCATTCCTGGTTTGAAGTTGAAACTGTTCGTGAACAGGTTTGCTACCCCTGCTATTTTCTGAGGTGCTGGAGCATGTGGTATTATTCTCCATCCTTTGACTTTCAGCCCATGTATTTACTTATGAGTTAAGTGTGTTTCTTGTATACAACATATTGTTGGATTCTGCTTCTTAATAGACTGTGCCAGTCTATTTCTTTTAATTGGTAAATTAAGTCCATTTAGATTGATGGTTATAATTGAGATGTATTGACTTATGCTTGACATGTTATTTGCTTGCTGTTGCTTACTCCTTTTTCTTCTGTGTTTAATTGTTTGCCCTATTTGGTAGATTCCTTTTGTTCTCATTCATGGACTTCTGGTCATTTTGATCCCTCTCTCGAATATCTTTTAGTAGTCTGTATAGGGTTGGCTTTGTCATCATGAAATTCTTTAGTTGTCCTTTGTTGTGGAAGTATTTCACTTCTCCATTAAACTTGAAAGAGAGTTTTGCAGGGTATAAATGTCTGGGCTTGAATTTGTTTTCATGGAGAACTCGAAGTACTCTGTTCCATGCTTTTCTTGACTTCATGGTTTGTAAAGAGAAATCTGCCATTATCCTCATAGGTTTTCCTTTAAATGTGATCTGTTTCTGATCCGGGCATGTTGGCACACACCTGTAATTCCAGCACTTTGAAGGCTGCAGCAGGAGGATTAGTGCAAGTTCAAAACCAACCTGGGCTGCAAAAGTGAGCTCAAGGCCAGGATGAACTACATAGTGAGACCTTGTCCCAAAAAGACAAAAAAAAAAAAAATATGATAGCTTTTAGTGTATTGTTCTTGTGTTTGGATTTCTGGGATCTTGACTATTATATGTCTGGGTGTGCTTTTAATTGGGTTGATATTATTTGGTGTCCTATATGCTTCAGATACCTGAATGCCAGAATGTTTCCCCATATTTGGGAAGTTTTCTGCTATTATCTCTGCCCATATTCTTTTTATATCATTTGTACTGATTCCTTCTTTCTCATTGATGCCTATTAGTCTCACATTGTTCACCTTTGCATCATCTTGCAGATGTTGAATCATTTTTCCCTGCATTCTAGTTGTTTTTAAGAGATCTTTTCTTACTTTTTCACTACCTGTAATGGTCTTCAAGAACTGAAACTGTCTTCACTTGCATTCAAATGGTTTTGCCAGCTTGTGATTGAGATTTAAAGTTCTTGTGTATCTCTGAGTCCGCTTTATGCAATCTATTTCTTTCTTATATTGCTCATTCAAATATTCCATCATTTTTCTAATCTATAATTTCTATCAGTGTCTTCTTTAGAAATAGTTGTTACTTCTTTCATTATAGTTAGCCTTTTTTTTACTTCAGAGATTACTTCTGATCTGATTCTTCAATTGTTTCTTTATGTCAGATGCTATTAATTCAGAGATTTCTCTTTTTACTTCAAAGGTTATTTCTGATCTGATTTCCTCTATACCTTTCTGCAGTTGTTTCTTTATTTCAGATGTTATTATTTCAGATATTTCAGCTGTGTGATTTATAGTCTCTTCTATGTTAGTATCTCCTGAATTTGTTCTAGGTGAGCTCAAGGCCTCAGATTGCACTTTGCTCTGTCTCTTTGTCATTTTGTATAGTACTGTTCTCTGACCTTTGCTGCAGTTATACCCTTAGCACCTACCTAAATTCTTACTCAAGAGAGATTAGATGGTTAAGGCAGTTATAGTTTTGTATTTACAGAGCTATAGTTAGGAACATTAATAATGGGTAGTAATATTTAGCAGTTGACAAGCATTTGTAAGTAATGGGTTTGTGTTTTAGACAGTAAGAGCAAACATTATGTCTGTGTACCTAAACTGATATTGAATTGGGAATTTGTATTTAAGGTAGTTTCCCTAAGTTCTCTCTGATCACCTCTCCTTGATGTACCTGGGGTCTTCCAGGCAGATTAGCTCACCTGGCTACCTGTTGCTCCCTTTGTAGATCAAGAGAAAAAGAGAGAAGTCACTCTCATAGATCTGTGTCTAGTGAAATGTCTCGGCTTACTGGATCTGGATCTACCAAGTTTGAAATTTGTCCAGATTTGCCTACCTTGGGTCCTGCTGCTGTGCTCAGCTTGTTCCTGCTGCAGCCTGCAGGAGTGGACCCCACACATATGCCAGGTCTGCATTGGGTCTGGAGGGGATATGACAGATGTAGAGAAGATCTTACACACATGCTGGGCTTGGACTGGGTCTGGAGGGAATTTGTCAGGCACAGAGGAGCATGTTTCACACACACCAGGCCTGGGTTAGGTCTGGAGAAGATCCCTCAGGTGACTTTTTTTTTTTTCTTTTTTTTCAGAACCGGGGATTGAATTCAGGCCTTTGCACTTGCCAAGCCAGCATTTATTCTACTGAGCTACCTCATCAGCCCATCTTTGGTGACTTCTGAAGGGTTTTCTTGTATCCACTTTATAGTTTTAGTTGTCTTGAGAATGCTGACTTTTTTCCTGAATGAGGCAAATACACTGTATGATCAACAACAATGATGAACACCCCTATTCTAACCTTTTTTTTTTTTTTTTTTTGGCAGAACATATGACTTGTTTCAAGCCAGCCAAAAGTGGCAAAAGTAAAAAGGTGGCCATTGCTATGATTGAGTAATGTGGCATAGAAACGGTTGTACACCTCAGTGGAGCAGTGCTTGCCTAGCATGCATAAGACTCTGGGCTTAATCTCCAGTAGTGGCTTACTTAAAATGTTAGTCAGAAAG
Organism: Myocastor coypus; assembly: GCA_004027025.1. NCBI lineage: Eukaryota > Metazoa > Chordata > Mammalia > Rodentia > Myocastoridae > Myocastor > Myocastor coypus. The sequence goes on along the minus strand of PVJA010004815.1, from coordinate 15,258 downwards.
TTAGTCATTAACAGGTGAGAGAGAGGAGTCTGAGGACTATACTTGTAAAACAAAGATTGAGATTTTTAGCTTTCTTAATCATTAGCTATACAGAAGATACACACAACTATTGTGGCTTCAGACTTTAGCCCAAGAGAATGTTCTAAATGTGGAGTTTAAGTCCAGGGACTGCATGAGGTTTAGCCCATTGGTGAGGAGCTGGAAAAACCTAAGGTCTCAAACTAAATGAAGACATTCATCTAAGGCATAAATAAGGACCTACTGCTCTGTAAAGTAGGTAAACACAGCCATTTTATTTGTGCAAGAATGCTAACACAGGAGAAATAGGAGGAATCTGGGGCCCTTACCTGCTGTTCATTAAAAGTATTGTAGATAACTAAGTTATTTAGAAATATTATAGGCAGTCAAACAGGGCTGGGCCCTTGAGGTCAGCACAGGAGACAACTGAGGCTATAGGTACATCCATTCATGGGAAGGCCTCAGGACTAAAAGTAAGGACTGCAGCCATATGCCTCCTCTAGGAATGAACAGCAGTGATTATTTTCTAAATAGACATCAACCGCTTTGGGTGGAGGACCAAAACCTCCTTAAGTCACTGCCTTCAAGAAAAGTCCTTGTTCATCCCATGTATACCCACTCTGTGACTTGTTTCCCCATTTGCTCCCCATTTAATCAATATTACCTAAGTGACAACACCTGGACTCTTACTGGTTGACCCTAGTTTTGTCCCTCCTTATATATGCCTTGTGATTTTCCATTGGATCCAAATTACCTAATATTTTTAGTTAGCTATAATGTTGTCCCATTTTACATCTGCCTCCTTTCATGGTTTTACTCTATAACACTCTCTTGAGAAGTAGGTTCCCCAAGGCCACCCACTCAGAACCCAGACCTCCTTCCATCATCTTAGACAGAAGTTTTCTTTCTCTCAGTTAATATTTTAAGTCTCTCCCTACACTGGTTTCACTATCTTCAGAGTAACAGCTTCAGAAAATGGAATATCCAGGCAGAGCAGGCCATTGAAAAATGGAGTGGGATACACTTCCCCATCAGGTCTCAGATGAAAAATGAATTTGCTTATCCAGATACTCCTAAAAATACCCGGCAGGTTGAAGTCCTTCACATTACTCATACATACATGACTTTATAGATTCAAAGTTTTAATATCCATTATTACTAAAAGCAAGGATGCAAGCTAGCCAATAACAGTACCACACACACATGTGCACGCGCTTGTGTGCACAAAAGCAGGATTGCAAGGTGGTGTATGACTCCAGGTTAGCAGACTTGGGCAAGAGATTTTCCTGTTGGCTTTGAAGATGCTGCCATGCTGAGCAGATCTATGAGACCCTTGAGTGGCAGGAAACCTTCAGAGCTCACAGATCTGAGAGTTGGGACCAGCTGAAAGTTACTGGGAAACAAGACTTCATCTACAACAATGAGGAGCTGATTATTTCAAGCGAGCGTAATAAGAACAAAGGTGAATTTCTGACCCCAGAACCTGTACTCTATCAGTTTTCTCTTTCTTAGCAGATAGAAATTCTATCTTCCCTTGCACGCAGCCCATAATTAGTAATAACAAATCCCCCACATTTGTGTGAGTATGGATGTATGTGCTTCTTTTTTTTTCTGAGTACAATGGAACAGTATTTATTGCTGGGTGTGTATGCATATGCGTGTGCATGTGTGCATGTGTGTGTGTGTGTGTGTGTGTGTGTGTGTGTGTGCCAATGTCCTGCAAAGCTACCCAGGAGGCCAGCGCACTTTTGATCTTTCTACCTCAGCCTCCTGAATAATTAGAATTATAGCAATGCACTAGCATGCCAGACCACCTTTGTGCTACCTTTGTTCTTTTCGAAAAGATACTTGGTTGTTCCAGTGATTCTCCTGTTTTCAGCCTCCCCATCCCTGGGATTACAGGTGTGCACCACTATGCCCAGACTCTGTGGCTGGCTCAGCCCACTTTGGGGAGAGGCTGGCACAGCATGTGGTGCTGAGAGTAGAACCTCACTCCCTGCGCTTGCCTAAGCTTCCTAAGCAGGTGCTTTAGTCAGCTGAGCTATCTTGCTGGCCCCTCCCTTTCTTCTTTTACAATGTTGTTTTTGGTATTTGGGGTCCTTTGTGATGCCATACGTATTTTAGGGTTTGTATTGGTCAGAGTTTTACTTAGAGGAATAGAACAGATATAATATAAGGAATGGATATTAACACAAAATATACAATCTATAAGAAATTATAAGATTGGCTTACAATAGTCAGCCACAGAGTCAGATGAGGAAGTGTGCACAGGGTGTCTGCATGCTCCGGACTGAAGAATTCAGTCCCAAGGTCTGAACTTCACTGCAGCATTCCATGTAAGTCTCTATCTGCCGGCTGATGGGTCTGCGATGGAAGACTGAAGTGTCTGTAATGGATGCTGAAGAGTCTGCAACAGAGGGCAGAAGATCCAAGTTGGAGGCTGAAGAGTCCGCGCTGCAAGCCAGACAATGAAGTCCAGGCTGCATGTGAAGACTGAAGCTTCTGGCCGGGCGTGGTGGCTCACGCCTGTAATCCCAGCACTAGGGAGGCTGAGGCAGGAGGATCAGTGAGAGTTCGAGACCAGCCTGGGCTACAAAAGTGAGCTCAAGGCTAGCCTGAGCTGCATAGTGAGACCCTGTCTCAAACAGACAAAAAAAAAAAAAAAAAAAAAAAAAAAATTGCTTTATGATTTAGCTGGGTGTGGTGGCGCACGCCTGTAATCCCAGCACTTGGAAGGCTGAGGCAGAGGATCGGTGTGAGTTCGAGACCAGCCTGGGCTACAAAAGTGAGCTCAAGGCCAGCCTGAACTGCATAGT
>PVJA010004815.1:0-12324 GCA_004027025.1 Myocastor coypus | reverse complement strand
AAAAAAAAAAAAAGACTGAAGCTTCTCCTATGAAGCCTTGACTCCTTCCTCAGCCCTTTAAAAAGTCTCTTTGGGCTCAGTCATTCTGACGTGGGCCCATTGTGACCTAGGGTGGAACCAATCATACCCCAGGATGGGCCCTTGATCCCACTCTTAGGGAGGAGCCAATCATATACAAGGCAAGCCCCTGGTCACACTCCAGGGAGGAACCAATTTTACCCAGGGCGGGGCTCCCATCAACAGGGAACCAGGCCACTGAGTCATCCAGCCAGGTTGACACAAGTATCAACCTTACAAGGGTGATGTATTTTATTTTCCTCCCTTCTTCTCTCTCCATCCCTTCTTTTCTTCTCCCCATGACCTGTCTTTTATTAATAGGATTTATCCCAGGGCCTCATATGTCTTATGCAGGAGCTCTACCACTGAGCTCCACAGTTACTTCAATATTCCCTGCCTTGTGAATATGCTATGCTTTCTACTGCCATGATTTTTTTTTTCTGTTAAATATAGCTGTGTTATTCTTTCCTACTAGTTTCTTTCATTGAAGTTTGAATGGTCTTTGGGTCCCATTTTTTTAAAATAATTTTTTATTTTATTTTTATTTTTCTTGTTTCAGAACCTTTGTTTGTTTATTCACTCATTTTTATGGCCGGCTCAGCCTGCCCCAAGGGCAGGGCTGGCACAGCATGTGGTGCTGGGGATCAAACCATGATCCCTAAAGCTGCCCAAGCTTTCCCAATCAGGCACTTCAGACCACTGAGCCATCCCGTCAGGCCCCTGGGTCCCATTTTTATTATCTGTATAGCACATAATTTTTGGTCGGTAATTAGAGATTTGAAATAATGCACACTGATAGCTCTGAACACTGGGCTGGTGGTGTAGCTCAGTGTTATAGGGTTTGGCTAGCATGGATGAGGACCTAGGTTTCCACTGCAGCACTAGAAAAGAAATAAATAATAAAAAGAAACAATAAAATAGATGATGATGATGATGATACACAGATAGATAGATAGATAGATAGATAGATAGATAGATAGATATCCTCCATCTTTGGGACTTAGGATTTTTGCTTTTATTTTTCCTTTATGATACTTAAAACATAAAGAGCCAAATGCTTCACATTGCTCAGCACAATCAGTTTCTGATGTGCCCCCAGTGTCCCTGCATGGGTAGAGGGACAAGTTGTTCTTCCCTGTCCTCTATTGAACTAGACATGCAGTTTTGGCTGGAGCCTCTTGGGAAGTGCACAACTATCTAAACTGAGGGTAGTTTTGGTGAAAACATCTGACTCTTAACCTCCTATAAATCATGCACTTCATCTTCCTTCCTTGTTATGCCCTGTATCTAGATGTTCCCCCAAAGCCCTCTGTGGTCATAGGTGGGGCTTTTCATAAGTGGCTGGATTTAGGGCATGCTACAAGTACGAGTGTGATGCTGGCACTAAGGGTGCCCCAACCAAGGTGTGAGGCTGCCCACCCTAGCGAAGCCCTGGGTTGAATATAAGGGACAAAAAGAGTGCATGCTACTTCTGCTTGCTGCTGCTACTCCTACCTACTCTGCCATGCCCCTCGACCAGGTCATCCTGTTTCAGAGCCAGCCAATTGTGGATGAAACCTTTATAACCTGTAAGCCAAAAGTTAAAGAACCTTTCCTCCTTTACCTTTGGCTGTGCAGTATTTTGTTTCACCCCACTGTTGGGGATTCAGGCCAGGGTCTTGCACGTGCTATCTAAGTGCGTTACCACTGGGTTATATCCTTAACTGCAATGGTTTACATCTGGGTTCCTCCTAAGAGTCCCACACACTCACAAGGGAGGCTTTCAAAGGAGACTGGATGTTGGGGCCTTGTAGCTGGTTTGGGATTAGGAGGTGGTGTCTGGTTAGAAGAGGCAGACCCCAGGGGAATGGCCTGGAAGTGTTTAGTTTCCTCTCTTGATTTCTTTGTCTCCCCATCACTAAATGCAAAGAAATCTTTTCTCTTTTCCCCCTCTGCCATGCTGCCCTGCCTTGGAGTCAGCCAACTATGGACTGAAGCCCTACAAACTGTGAGCCAAATTATGCCTCTTCTCCTTTAAGTTGTAGATGTTAGGTCCTGTTGCATCCAGGGTGTGTGTGTGTGTGTGTGTGTGTGTGTGTGTGTGTGTGTCTGTTGTCTGTGTGTGTGTCTGTGTATCACAGCAGCTCTGAAGCTCTGCTGTCTGAGCAGCTCACTGAGACCATAAACTCAACACCAATAAAAAAAATTAAAGATACAACATTTTAAAGAAGGGAAGACACTTTATTCAAAAAAGGAGAAGATAGGTAACTACCCTGATAAATCAAGGTCAGGGGCTCTCGAAAGATATAGCACTCATGGCACCTTTGTCAGCAGGTATTTTATTTCCTGGCACTTGCCTTAACTCCATTGGTGCCCTAGGCTATCAGGGATGGGCCTCAGGTCCCAATACCTTAACCCACACACCACTGTCTATGTACACATTCCTAAGTGGTCCTGCTTGTCCTTATCTCTGTAATTTATGGGTTGGTAAGAATAGGTTTTTCATCCAAGTTTGAGTTAGCAATTAAATAAGGAGCTAGTACATTAGTACAATGGCCCTAGAGTAGAGTACTTTGGGAAAATACATAACTTTGGGAAAAATTAACATATAAAATGATTTCTCTTCAGCGCTGGGAGTGTAGCTCAATGGAAGAGCACTTTCCTGGCATATAGAAGGCCATGGGGTCAATCCCCAGGACACAGAAAATAAATGAACAAAGTCTTTCCTTTAAAAATGTCTGCAAAAAACTATAATCTCCATAAGTGAATGAATTGCTGTTATTTCACTCTATCTGTGTTAGATTGTAAAATGTAACATTATCATATATGTATGTTGGAAATAGTTTTATAATATTAAGTGATCACTGACTATAACCACATGCAGACTTCAATGATATTAAATGTGTGAAGAAAACACAAGTCTTAGGATCAATAAGATTCAGCAGGAAAAACTGTTCTTCCTAAATTTATCCAAATAAGTATCAAACATCAAGAATATTAAATTGCCACTACTCTGTAGTGCATTCTAAACAACTTATCATGTTTCTTACCCTGATCTGAAAGGGGAGATGGAATGGCACTGGGAGATATCTTGCACAAACTTTAAAACTTTAGGATTTTCAGTTTAGAAATTACCCATTTTCATTTGTAGAATCACACAAGAGAAGACGCGAGTGCGGTCTGCGTGAGTGCCTCTGGGGAGAGCTGCACAGCAGAGGCAAGTACTGAAGACAGGATCTTGGAGTCCTGCACTGTGTTCTCTTCACAGAAGTAAAAGATCAAATGAGTCACTAGAATTCTTTGGTCCATACCCACAGATAAGGTAAAGCAATCAATAGAAAAAATTTATGTAGAAGAGTGGTCTTTCATAAAACTGTGCTCCTCAACTTCCCACATAGCACATGGGTGCCTGATACTTTGCTCAATCAATCTATCAAATCCTCCATGGTTTGTTCTATTAGATACTACTTAATTTCTTAAAAGAGAAAATACTTTCTTCGTAGGCTCTTAAAGGTGGAAGACAAAAACATGTCCTGATCATCCTAATGACAAACAATAGTCTCATAAAGATCTTTCCCTGTGAGTAAACTTGGAAGCTTATGGGAGACTCTGGGAATCACAGAACATTTGAAAACATTTTAGCATTTTCTATACATGGACCTAGAAACTTTCATCTTCAAAGCATGCTGAAAATCTACCAGTGCTGTGCTCTGACTGACCTCTTCCTTAGGGGCAATAATTCAAGGAAAGTAACCGATCCATCTTCTCTAAATATCATTGTCCTAGCTTCTGGAAAATGACTTCATAGGGGAATTGCTACTATCTAAAATAATAATGCATCTGAGAGAAATTCATTACAGACTTCAGCTCATCTCTCCCTCAAAATATTTCTACTGGGACGAGAGTTTGCCTCATATTTGATAGTCTGGACCATGCAGTGAGACCTTGTCTCAAAAAACAAGCAAACCAAAGATATAGCCCTCCTGATGGAGTGCGTCACTGTATCATTCATTTTAACCACTACAAAATCCACTTGTTCTTCTGTATTCATGTTTTCATTCTTGCCTTCATAGCCTAGAACTAGAGGGCAAAGCTTTCTGGTCTTTGCTTTTTCTGTTTTCTCTTTCCTGGAGACTCAGAGGCGAGGTAGCGAATTTATACATCACAGGAAATAATACAGCAGTGAATATTGCTGATGCCAAACTCATGTACAGAACTACTGGCAAATCTGGGTATTGTCCTTGGAGAATTCCAATTACTGCAGGAATAGCCATGTCTCCCAGACAAGAACCAATGACAAAAAAAGCCGCGGATTTCCCACTTATGCTCGTGTACTGCTCTAACCAAGAAATACCACTGGGAAAGGTGGTGGCCATTGAGGCCCCATACACGGAACTCGCTATCCAGAGACAAAGCGGGCTCTTGTCAAAAAGCACCAGGAATAAAGATGAGACCAGGCTGCCGATGTTGCTCAACACGATCATGGTTCCAGGCTGCAAACACGTAGCAAAGAAGATCGCCAGGCCCCTGCAAGCCGCAAAGGTCCCCCAGAAGATGGAGTTCACCCCAGCCGCTTCACTTTCCTCCATGCCAACGTGGGTGGTTGCAAATGAGAAAATGTAAGAGCCATAGGTGATCTCAGCTCCAACGTAAAAAAAGAAGAACACAAAAAGGAGGCAGAGCAGGGCCTTGTGATGCTTAGCTCTTCGATATCTCTGAGCAGATGCTCTTGATTTTTGACCCCTTGAGATTTTCTTGAAAAACAGAGCAAACAGGAAGACGGAAACCACAAAGATGTATAGGCCAACAGAAGCATAAGCCCAGAGCAAGTTCAAGTCATCAGGTACTGCAAACAGAAGGCCTGGGTCAGCTTCAAGTGATCGGTTGAGGGCTGCAGGGTGAAGGTCGGGCTCTGTAGGGTTTTCAGGTGACACTGTTGTCCCCAAGGCCAGTTTTGCCAGAAGAGGAGCCAAAAATGCCCCCAAGGCAAAGCTGAAGTGCAAGGCCTGCATGTGTGGGGCTCCTTTGTCTCCCCATAGAGCCAAGATAACGACATTTGCACCTACCAATGAAAGATTCAAGAAATTATCAAAATTACACACAGTAGCTTTGTAAAAACAAAAGAAAACAGAAACAGCTCATTGCTGTTAGAAGGAACATGAATCTGATTACATGGTTGCAGCTTTGTCTTAGCCTCAGTTGTCAAACATGGCACTGGTTCAATTCTGTGATTAACAAGTTCTGACCCACTGGCCCCAGAGAATTAGGTGTTGTAGTATCTCATGCATATGTGGGATTCTGTCAGTGGTGAGCAGCTGCCTCTCAGAACCAGTCATGCCAGCAATTTTTTTTTTTCTTTCACACTAAAGACTATCCAAGGAGCACCAAGAAGGATACCTAGATTATTTTTCATTTTGAGACAGCATCTTACTAAGTTGCCCAAGCTTCCTTCCCTGTGGTCTTTCTTTCTCAGCCTGCTGAGGCAAAGGCTTTTTATAAAACGTTGGTAACACCAGAGTAGGGAATAATGTTTATAGACCTGACAGGGCCCACTGTGACGGTGCAGCACCGGTAGACAGGCTGATGCTGGGCCGTGAACAATCACAGGGGCCTTGCCAGGCACGACAGTGCAGCTGAGCGCAGAGTGTGAGCACCGCACCTTGCTTTGAAGGAACCAAGATGCCCTCAGATGTGTTTTCTTAAGACAAGATTTCATAAAATAGTAAGAAAAACAATGGTTAATATACTACGTACCATTATTTTCAGAATAGAGTAGAAGAAATTAACAAAAAAGATTCTTACAAAAATAGGAACAGAAAGCCGGGCATGGTGGCACACGCCTATAATCCCAGCACTCGGGAGGCTGAGGCAGGAGGATCAGTGTGAGTTCGAGACCAGCCTGGGTTACAAAAGTGAGCTCAAGACCTGCCTGAACTGCACAGTGAGACTCTGTCTCAAAAAGACAAAAAAAAGAAAAAAATACGAACAGATACGGAATATGGAAGGACATTAAGTTTCACGTTTGAAGCTAACCTCTGAATATAGCCTTTAATTCATGTTTTAAGCTTATGTATATTTTTTAATATTTGGATTTAAAAAACAAACTTCAAGGTCACCTCTGTGTAGTCCCCATAAAAAGAAAGGCAAGGAGGTTATTACATTTTTATAAGTTCCCTACTGAGCACACGGTAGGGGAGAGTACTAGAGGACGCCTGTAGCTTTGCTAGGCATCCCTGATTGCATGGTTGCAGCCTTGTGATAGCCTCAGTTGTCAAACACAGCACTAGTTCAATTCTGTGAAAGACTGCCAAGCATCCCTGTCTTCCTGTGGTCAGAATCTTTGGCTTGATGAAAATGGACAGTCTGCTAAGTATAAAATACCTCACTGAAGCCGGGCGTGGTGTCTCACGCCTGTAATCCCAGCACTTGGGAGGCTGAGGCAGGAGGATTGGTGTAAGTTCGAGACCAGCCTGGGCTGCAAAAGTGAGCTCAAAGCCAGCCTGAACTACACAGTGAGACCCTGTCTCAAAAAAAAATAAAATAAAATAAAATAAAATAAAATACCTCATTGCAAAAACCCACTCTGAAAAAAGAAAGCATTTCATTGATTGTGAAGCATTGCACTGATACATTGACTTCAAGTTGAAATATTTTATACATCAAATATGCTACTAAAATTAATTTTACCTGTGTCTTTAAAAATGTTTATAGACCTGTTTATCATCAGATAGCACCAAATTATCAAAGCTTTCTCTACTTATATTTGGTAGTTACTTGAAGAACTCTATCTATCTGTCTATCGATCAATCTATGATAGATGCAAAACCCATATTCAGGACCCTGAATATGCCATGATCCTGCTGGATCTAAACTAGGATGTAAGAACTCCTTTCAGTACAGTATCTGCCTTACCCCATTGGAACACTTACAAGATGAAAGGTAGAAACATTAAGTTTTTAGCTATCCTATGTAAAAATAAAATATTTTCAGGTAAACATATAATTCTGGTAGGGCATGATAGTTAATGCCTATAAGCCCAGCATTTGTGAAGCTGAGGCAAGAGGCCCTCAATGAATTCAAGGTCAGCCTGAACTACATAAGCAAGTTCAAGGCCAGCCTGCATCTCATGGCCAGACCCTGTCTCAAAAATAAAGCAAAGTAAAAATATGTAATTCTGAGACGGGCATGGTGTTATATAATACCTGTACTCCTAGCACTCAAGACGCTATGGCAGGAAGATCATGAGCTTGAGGCTGGGTTGAGCTGTTCAGGGAGATCTTGTCTTATAACACCAATGTATATTAATAAAATTCCATGCTGTAATTTTAAAACCAAAATAAACCTAAACAGTAAAACATTTCTGAAATCTATCAAAGAACACTGTGGGCCATAGAAAGCTGGTGTCAGAGGCAAAGAAATATCATGTATGTTATTTGATAGGTTTTCAAGGGCATGATGGCCCATGGATAAACTTTACTAGTTAGGCAGGAACACGTGAAAGAGAAAACAGAAAGAGAAGAGAAATAATACACACCCCAGGATGCTGTCTGCCCAACACAGGCACTTTTTTGATTGGATGTTTATTTTTATGCTTTCAAAGCCAAATGTTGGTTCCAAACTTGTTTTATTCCATTAAATCAATTCATCTTTTTCATTAAATTCATTCTTCTTATACCACATGATAAGGTTCCATTTTGAAATGAAAGCCTGCTCACCTGTAGAATTACCCACAGGAGAGGTCCTTGCCCGTGTTGCTGCTATAAATCAACTATCTCCCATAGAACAAAATCCCTCGTGGCCACTTCATAGTGAGCTGCTCAAAACCTGGTGCTCTGACTGGCAAGAAGAGGAGCTGCCAGAAGGAGACCCATGAATAACTCAGGAAGTCCATGTCATTTCAAGAGATAAGTGACAGTTTAGCATCAGCTGTCCTCCTCCCCTAGGAGAAAGTCTGCACTCTCAGAGACAGCCCTGGAGATTCACTGACCTGTATCCAGAACACCAACTGCAGCACCGAAGACAGACATCATGGCAATCACTAATGTTGCTGTCTTGCAGAAAGGAACAAGGTAAAGGCCAACTGTGGTGGCCAACATTGACAGCGCTGTGGAGGAAAGGTGAGAGTCAACCACAGAAAACAGTATTCCTTCCAGTCATGGGTCAAGTCAATCAATCAAAAATGTCAAATAAAGTACAACAAAACTGGGCACTCATGGGAAGATAAAAGCTTAGTTGCTAGAAGATGTTACATCATCCAAATTCTATACAACCTTTGTGAACTATAAAGTATAGTATTATAAAATTGTATTACCCCCTGGCACCACATGCTGCAGCAGCCCCACCTCCCAGGACAGAATCACACACACACACACACACACACACACATACACACACACAAAAGGTATTACCAGACAATTCTAGCACTATGAGTACTCTAACTGCAAAGAAGTTTTTGTAGCAAAAGAGACAGGAAAAACAGGATTTACTTAAATGTTCATATACAGAAGCCACAGAACCTAGGCAGGCTCTAGAAGCTCACCTAGTGGCGGTGGCTAGAAATCTTCCCTCCACCCTCTTAAGCAGAGCTGGGAGTCTCCAGCGTGTGGAAGGCTTGAGACTGCACACACTATGCCCATCACCTCTGCAGGGCTGTTCCCAGAGACCCCAGCTGGATGCCCTCATTGCCCAGGTTAGAGACAGCAGGAAGCCTAGCTGCATGGAGGATGCCCAACATACGCATTTCAGTTGTCAGCCATCCTGCAGGCTGCTGTCTTTCATTTGCACAGCCATATTGTAAATACATTTACAGTCCCAGGGAAGAAAAAACATCAGTGTTGTCTTACCCAAAAGTAAAATGTGATTCATGTATTCAAAAAGAATGCCACCGATCATGGAGCCACACAACACTCCGGAGGCTCGACCCACAAAAATTAGAGAAAGACCGCTGAGATTCTGGTTTACATTTGTTGCCAGATCTTGAAACGTGGGCCCCAGTATACCAACGCTCATTCCCTAAAATTTAAAGAGACAGAACCTTTTTACTTACAATGGTGAAAATGATGTCTACGTAAGTGGTAGCTTTTTCTACCACAAAAGGTGTGAGAGTAATGTAGGGAATTACCTTAAATCCTACAGACAAAATGTATAGTGATAATGTATTATTGCCAGAAATGTAAAGTCCCATGGTTTCTTCCCCCCCATGGTTTCTTTTAACCACAACTTAGTTTTTCAAAAACCATTTCATTCTTTTGTCTTTCTATTGTTATTGTTTTCCTTTGTGAACAATACCTTAAAAAGATATGGTGTATTAACAGTTAATAAGCCCTGTGTGGTGGCACATACTTATAATCCCAGCACTTGGGAGGCTGGGTCAAGAAGATCACTGCAAGTCTGAGGCCAGCCTAGATTACATAGTGAGTTCAAGCTCTACCTGAACTAAATAGGAGACCATATCTCAAATAAACAAAAAAAAAAGATGGTAAATTGTAACATTAAAATTATTGGTGAGGGGCTGGGGAGATAGCTCCGAGGCACAAGTGCCTGCGTGGCAAGTGCAAGGTCATGAGTTTGAACCCCGGTCCCGCAAAAAAAAAAAAAAAAAAAAAAAAAAAAAAAAAAAAAAAAAAAAAAAAAAAAAAAAAAAAAAAAAAAAAAAAAAAAAAAAAAAAAAAAAAAAATTATTGGTGAAAGAATTGAATATTTCAAAGTACTCAACAAGTTATACATGTACTAACATAAGAATTTAGATGTTAAAATTTTAAAAATATCCAAATAGTATCCTTATTTGTTACATTAAGTCAGAAAAAGCAAAATTTCATGTACACATGTAGACCTTTCTCTGAACTACATATATACAATCTGCAGGAAAGAAATACTTATGTTTTTTCAAAGGTATATTTTTCTTCCAAAATCCCAAAGCTCTCAGGAATATGGTCTTTAAGGCTTCTCTGCAGAATATTACATATACATGCATAAGATTAATTTGAACAATAAAATGTTACTCAAAAACAATACATTATCTTGTGTATGGTGGAAAGGTAAACTGAGTTGAAGGCAGTCTTACATGTACCAAAGAGAAACCTACCTTATTGTATCAATTAACTATGACCTAAAGAAGAGCATATTCCTACTGTTTATTAGAAACTAAGGTCAATAAGGTAGATATTCAAATTAGTGCATGAAACTAGTGTATGTAATTACTGGAAACAAGAAGAAAGCTCCATCTGTAGCCATAGGAGGAAGGTAGGATGTGGATTTGGAAAGGAAAAGCCTTCTAAATATATGAAGGGTTGTTTATTAGTAATTTTGTCCTAAAATAGAACAACTAGATATTCTAAAAGAAGAATATGAAAAATACAGGACAAAAAGTACAGGATAAGAACATTGTCAAAGTTGTATGAAAGATGAATTCTAGCCAGGGTCTAAGGGCCCTCAGTGGTCTAAGCACCTGCCTGAAAGATGAAACATATGAATGGAATTTTATGGATGATGATGATAACTCAGACTAAAAGGGAATTATTTAGAAGGATTTCTAAAAATTGAGCATTAATATCTGAAGTGCACTGCAAATGCACTGGACTATTTCTTAGCTGGCTAACAGGAAACTGTGAAGGATTTTTGCACACATTTGAAGTCACTGGACTAGGAAACAAAAGGTTTTCTTTTCCAAGATAATTTCCTGTGCTCATGTTGTCTTTATTAGGATTTTCATCACTTTAAGAAAACAGACTCTTGGGCTGGGCCGGTGGTGCACACTTGTAATGCCAGCACTTGGGAGGCAGAGGCAGGAGGATCAGTACAAGTTTAAGACCAGCCTGGGCTACAAAAGTGAGCTCAAGGCCAGCATGAACTGCATAGAGAGACGCTGTCTCAAAAAGACTAAAAAGAAAAGAAAAGGAGAGAGAGAGACAAAGAGAGAGAGAAGAAAGAAAGAAAGAAAGAAAGAAAGAAAGAAAGAAAGAAAGAAAGAAAGAAAGAAAGAAAGAAAGAAAGAAAGAAAGAAAAGCTAGCAAGCAAGCAGACTTTCAATTAAAAAAGCTCAGGTTTCTCAATAACTATGAAATTTTCTGTATTTGCCTTTGAAGTGTTAATATCACTTTGGTTACATGAAGGATTATTGTTTGTAATGCTGTGTGATCTTATTATGAACCTATGTTTTACATCTTTGTTTTTTTTGGTTTTTGTTTTTTGTCTTTTTGAGACAGGGTCTCACTATGCAGTTCAGGCTGTCCTTGAGCTCACCAGGCTGGTCTTGAGCTCAAAGGGATCCTCCTGCCTCAGCCTCCCAAGTGCTGGTATTACAGAGGTGCTCCACCACACCCAGCTTCTTTGGTTTTTTTTAAGAAAACTCCCAAAATCAAACTCCAAATTGTTTTTTCTTGACCTTGAAATAATTTTGGGATTTTCCAGATAAGCCCTACAAATATCTCAAGAAGATATCTCTCTTTATGAAAGGAAATTGGATTTGATATATTAAATTATATATGTATATATTCAAAATTATATATTCAAATTATCAGCAATTACAAAATTTCTCTTAGTTATATCTGTACGTATATTATATTATTATGTGTTTCAAAAATTGAATGAAGTTCATAGAAATCTAACAGTCCAAGGATAACATCACCAATTCTAATTCTAATTCTAATTATTAATTAAATATTGTATGACAAAGCTGAGCAGAGTGACACTGCTATAATCCCAGGATTGAGGAGGCTGAGGCAGGAAGATGGCAAGTTAGAGGCTATCCTGGGCTATAGAAAAAGATCCTACCTCTCAGAGTCCCTTCCTGGTTCTCATCTTGGCCTAAGTCTAAACTTACAATCCTAAAACCACGTTATTGGAATTCCACCAAGTTAATTCCAATCTACCACTCCCAGCGCAACCCACAGCACTAACAAAGACAATAAGACATATATATATATATATATATATATATATATATATATATATATACATATATAATTATTGGGGAGTCAAGGGGCCCTAATTCCAGCCATGAAGATGGCTGTCCAGAACCAAGAGGGTGACCCAGGGCTGCACTCGGGTTTTATGCATCGGAAAAGGAGGAGTGGCTTGTGAAGGTGAATTGTGGGCAGGTGATGGGCACTGAAGGAAAATGTGGGAAGAAGGTGAGCATTGAAGGGAGCTGTGGGAAGGTGGTAGGCATTGAAGGGGATCATAGGAAGAAGGTGAGCACTGAAGGGAACTGTGGGAAGAAGGTGAGCACTGTGAGCTGGGCTAGGTAGGAGACCTGCATTCACCTCTGCCATATTCAGAGATACGCAA